>VZTE01001955.1:750236-771386 GCA_013397775.1 Eulacestoma nigropectus
GATCTGCAGCAATCCCAATGATCTGCAGCAATCCCAATAATCTGCAGCAATCCCAAATATCTGCAGCAATCCCAGGGATCTGCAGCAATCCCATCCCAATGATCTGCAGCAATCCCATCCCAATGATCTGCAGCAATCCCAGGGATCTGCAGCAATCCCAGGGATCTGCAGCAATCCCAAATATCTGCAGCAATCCCAGGGATCTGCAGCAATCCCAGTGAAATAAAACACCCCCTGAAATGAATAAAAGCACCCCAGATATTGTAGCTAACATCATCCAGTAGTTATGAAAATTCTATTTAAGATTTAAATGAAGCATCCTGAGGCATCAATTGTTCCAAAATCGCTTTTCCACTCAAAATGGTTTCTGAAAGGATTCATTGTCCAAAAATTGAAGTTATTTAAAAATAGTTCCTACAGTGGATTGTTAAGCTGGAAAATTTTGATTTGATTCCAGTTTGGATCTTTATATGTGTTATATTTTAGATGGAAAGCAATGTTGAGAGCAAACTCAGAGCTGATTTTAGTCAGAAGTGCTGTCTTAGAGTAACCTTTGTGTAAATGGAATTTTTCTGTGCAAAATAACAATTATTTTAATGTTTCATTAGAATGATGTTGCAGTGAAAAGCACACAGCGAAAAATCAGTACTTTTCATACCAGTTGTATTCAGGAGTTCGTCAAGCAATGCCTCCAGAGCTGAGGTTCATTCTGTAGTGTCACAAAATTGTGTGACAAAGCTAAAATCCGGGGTGGAAGAAAGGAAGAAAAAAGTCCTGTCAGGGTTGCATAAATACATCACAAAATTTCCCTTTGAAAAATAGATTCTTTCGTTTACCAATCAACGTGTTCCTTTCAACACAAACTACAAATTCCGAAGGAAATGATCCCAGTCTGACCCTGGGCTCTGCTTGTGCAAGGAACTACGGCTTTTTTCTGAAGTAAAGCAGATAAAACTACGCTCAGGATGCAAACTCTTTTCCCAGAGAGGTTTGCTCAGTGTTTTCATCGCTTCACAGCAGTGGCAGTTGGAGGGGGAAAAGTTCATGGAAACCCTTTTTCATCTGAAATATGACTTCCAAGATGCTCTGGAAGGCAAAGGGCACCACCAGCAATCCAGCCTGGGATTAGTTACTCTGAGTTCTGTGACAGCCCAGGGAATCACTTGGCTTGTTGGGTGCTTTATTTTGGGTTTTTTACCTGGCTGGGATGCAGTGGAGACTCCTCTGACAACACACAGCGCCCCAAGAGAAAATCCTTTGCTCTGCCCAGGTGATGTTGCTGTTTAACACCTCCCTCGAGGCCAGCCCCCGCTGCCTCCCAGGGCCTGCTCGCCCAGAGGAGCTGGGATGGAAGGAGGCAGCTGGTTGAACACCAGGATCCAGGAATGAAACACGGCCTCCAGGCATGGCCACAGCAAGGGGGGCACTGTTTGGGGTTCTCCTCCTCCTCGGTTGATTCTAAAGGCCAACGAAAGCCTGAGGAGACGCTCAGGCAGCCCCAGAGCACAGATCCCCGTTACTGCCCTGCTGCTGCCCAGCCTTGCTGCTGGGAATTTTGCATTCTGCATCCTTGTTGCCTTCTGTAAACGCTACAAATAGCAGGAAGGGATGGATAAAACGCCCCAGATGCTTTAATTATGATTTGATTACAGAGCAAGCGGAGGAGTCTATTCTGAGGAATATGCAATTAGAGAAAATTCTGAGGACTATCTAACCTTCCGAAATTAAAATTAACTGGGATTATTCGAACGGGGTTTGAACATCTCCGAATAAAAGATCTCATTCCTCAAGGATCCTGCTGCTCTTGTGTGCTGGATCCTCTCTGGCTTAGCAGATGGGCTTCAGGGTAACACAATGTCATCTTCCTCAGCTGCATGTGCTGCTTCCCTCACCTCCCAATCCCATTTCATTCCCATTTTAGCATCCCTTGCTGGTCACTACAGGAGGGTGACACAGAGCCTGGAAGGAAGCAGCCATTCCTGGGTCAAAGAACATGAAAAAGAGAGCAGTTTAAGCATTCCTGGGTCATCAACAGCATTTCTCCATCCCACGAGCAGGACAAATGGAGCCATGCATGCTTGTGATGCACGTTCCAAAGGGAAAGTGTGGATGGAAAATTCCATGCATTTTCCTCTGGCAAATTCTTTAACAGCAGGAACCTATATGATTAAATATGTTAAGCTTCTCTGTGGGCTCAAGTGGTACAAATGGCCTGAACTTAATTCCGTGGATTCCGCTGGCGGCCGAACACGAGCAGAATCCCAAACCTGCGCCAGGGCTGACGAGCAGGGCGCCTTCAGCCCCAGTGCAAAACCACTGAAATCTTATGGAAGCTCCGTCCTGGCGTGGGAATGGTGGCTTTCTCTGCCGTCCTGAGCCGAGCTCAGCCAGCTGGGCAGGCAGCAGCAGCCCTGGGGCTGGGGAGGCAGCGGGTCAGCCTGGCTGCGGGGGCCGGGCTGGGGGCACGAGCAGGGCACGAGGCTCTGGGGTTGTGAACTGCGTCCAGACACCACCCCTGGCAGCAGCTGCAGACCTCTCGTGGTTTCATTTGCTTTCCCTCAGTGCTTGACACGTTCACGAGCCAGCGGCAAAAGGGCTTTTTTGGGGGGGTCTTATTTTCTGTAGAAGTTTTCGGTGTTTATCGCTTCTGCTTGAAAGCTGCGCGGGAAGCGTGGTGCTGGTTCTCCAGCCTGACAGAGCAGCACCTGCCAGGACCTCTCCTGGGCTCTGCTTGGGGTGGAATGTTTGCTTCGGGGCTGGAGTGGAAGGGAGGATGGCTCCCACCTCAGCCAGCCCTGCTCCTGCACTGCTCGAAACCGTGGGAAACCGGGAAGTGGGGCTCTGGTGCTGCCTGGCTGCTCTGGGGATGGAGGGGGGTGGCGAGAGGGGCACAGCTGCTTCCCTCCGTCTCCCTGCTCCCAGTGGGGGTGGCTGACCTTGCTTTTGACCTTGCTCACCTTCAGCAGACCCCAGAGCTGCCCTGACAGGGGATGTGGCCGGAGCAGCAGAGATGCTGCTCAGGACACTCAGAGAATTCCTGCCCTCCCCAACAGGTGCTGAGCACAATTAAACTCGAGCTTAACTCAGCAGCCTGTCAGTCTCCTTTGTCACCTGTCAGGACGTTTTCTGGCGTGGTGCCTTATTTATTTATTTTAGCATCTCTTTTTAGGAGCCTTCAAACCCTCCAACTTCAAAGCATTTGTGTTCCTACTGACCCTTGTGTATTTCCCAGGGATAAACCCCTGGCTGGCAACTTAGGGATGATTTGTCAAGGGTCTCTTTAATAAACGATGTTATTTATTTTCTGCCTGAAATTCCCTGGTTGGTGACTAAGAGAAACTTTGCATTAAGCTGTGCAGAGCATAATGAGGTTGCTGTAATGCTTTGATGTGGAAATGCTTAAATAACAAAAAAAAAATAAAAGAAAAAAAGAAAGAAAAAGAAGTGGTGTTATTGATAGAGCTTGCTTAAGGTATCTGGGGACAGTTTATATCAAGCAAATATAGATTATACTATAAAGATTATAGATTTTGATAATAGCCCTTTGAAACTTTAATAGCAGGCATCATAAAAAGGTCAAAATCAAATTATTTTCCTGGCCCGTGCTGCTGGCGGTTACGAGCTGAGCCCTGTTTCAAAATAAAGACCTGTGTGATATCAATTACAGAGGCATTAACGTTCCAATAGATGTGCAGGGAGATTTTATTTCCTCCCACCTATTACAGAGCCATTCCTGGTGACCAAACTGGCCGAGCAGGCCGTTAAATTTGTGGAATGAAAAGGCTGGAGTGGATTTGCACCACGTTAGTCTCGCCTAATGAAGGTGGTTACATAAGAGCCCCTTCCCCTCAGCTGCTGGAATTGCATTTCCCGTGCCTCTTCTTGCTTTCCACACTGCTGATAGATTGGAAAAACAGACTTTGCTGCGTTTTCTTCTCTTCTCCTTGTGTCTGTTCTTGAGGCTTATTAGCACAAAGCAGCTCTGAGCCGTGGCTCGGACACCAGAGATTCTGGAAGCCTCAAACGGCCCTGATAATGGGGCTGGATGAGGGATGCTGGTTGCCATGGGAACGGTGCATGTGCCACACAAGATAATGTGACTGCTGTGGCGCAGGGATCCGTGCTGAATATTGATTGCGAGGTTTCCTGCATTCCTTGGAAGTGCTGGGCTTGGTGCCGGGTGCTCCACCTGGCAAGGGAGAGCGGCTCCCCAGCTGGGCTCGGGCCAGGGAGAATTTCCTCCTCCTCGGAGAAGAGCTGACTTCTGCACGGGGTGGGAGAAGAAGGGGCAGGAATTCCTGGGGGGAATCATCAGGGTCACAGCCTTTCCTCGTGGAGCTCACAGAGCCCTGGGTGTTGAACTGGAGTTAATGGAGGGTTGGCTCTGAGGCGCTCCAGGTGAGTGCCCTGACTTAAAGTGACAGTGAAAGGCCCCAGGAAGCTGAACTTTCACCTGTGTGATGTTTCTCGTGGGGGTTGTCACCTGGACACCTGCACAGAGTCACAGCTCCCCTCTGTACCCCTTCACTGCTCCTCTTGGTAGGGCTGAAAAGTTCATTTTTGTCCCAGCTTGTCAGGGCCAAGTCTAACTAGCGGCAGAGCTGTGCAAAGCAGTGGGGTTAGGAAATATCAACTCACTGGCAGCCAAACATTATTATTATGGCAGTATTGGCCATTTCCCCAAGCTGGGGGAAGGTAAAACATGAAGGTTTTAACTTGGAGGAAGGTAAAACGTGAAGGTTTTGAATGGGGGAAGGTAAAACATCAAGGTAAAACGTGAAGGTTTTAATTTGGGGAAGGTAAAACATCAAGGTAAAACATGAAGGTTTTAACTTGGAGGATTCTGTGTGTGAGCAGGATCACACCTGATCCTATTTTTCAGGTGAGGTTGGGATTCTCACATAAAAACGAACAAAGCAGGGCCGGTTCCGCTGTAATTTTGCAGCCGGAAGTTCTGGGTCCTGGAATGACAAAGAAACTCTAATTATTGCTCCTCTAGCCCAGATCCTCACTGAAATAAACCAGCAAAATTTCTCAATGCTTTATCTACTTGGCAAGAGTCGCTCGGGGCCGCTGCTGCTCGGGAGGATTGTGCAGATGAGGTAACGCAAATGAAATTCGTGTCCTTCTCGTGTTTTCCCCCCCGGGAAGGGCGATGCCACAACCTCCTGCTTGCCTTCAGCAGGATTGCTGGCAATTGGCCACCTCTTAGAGAAAATGTTGTGTAATTATTGGCCTTCCCAGGTTTTGGGAAACGATCTCCGGGTTTTGGGAACTGACTTTTGTTGTTCCATATCTGCCTGGTGCTGTTGGGATCCCTGGCTGTTGTCTGGGGTATTGGACCTTTAGGGAACGCAAATTAGAGAGGGTTTTCTTGGCAGCTCTAATAGGAGGCTTATCTTGAGGCGGGGATGGGGAACCTAAAACGCATCTGAGGTGTTATTTGTCAGAAACGTGTCTGAGAGGACAGATTTAGACATTCCAGGCTGTTGTGCCTCCTGGGCACGATTTGCAGGTTTGTGTGACTTTGCTCCTCAGTACGGGTCGTGTCCAACGTGGTGCCGAGATTCAGTTTATCCTTTCCTGCTGCTTCTGGGTTTAAATCCTGCCGCACATCCCAGCAGAGTTCCCGGTTTTATTGCCAATTCCAAACCCTGGTTGCACAGGATCCGTTTCTCTGGGCTTCTGGGGTTTTTGTACAGCCAGGACAAACTGAGATATCATCTAAGACATCTTTGGATAACCAGGACACCTGCTCTGTAATGCACAGAATGTTATATTTTTGAGCACTTAAAAACAGTAAGGAACTAGTGGGCGTTGGTGCGTCTAATTAAAGCCATTAGGGTTTTTTGGGTGGGTTGGGATTTTTTGGATTGGTTGGGATTTTTTTGGTTGGTTGGTCTTTGAGGGGTTTTTTTTGGTAATGCTTACTGTTTTCTGAGTTTATATAATAATTTGTAGTGGGCTTTGGTGTTTAATCAAAGCCATTAGGTATTTTTTAGTTGGTTGGGGTTTCTCGAGTTGGTTGGGATTTTTCT
The DNA here is from genome assembly GCA_013397775.1 of Eulacestoma nigropectus. Taxonomy (NCBI): domain Eukaryota; kingdom Metazoa; phylum Chordata; class Aves; order Passeriformes; genus Eulacestoma; species Eulacestoma nigropectus. Next base: position 756,275 of record VZTE01001955.1, read on the forward strand.
GGTTGGTTGGTCTTTGAGGGTTTTTTTTGCAATGCTTTACTATTTTCTGAGTTTATGTAATAATTTGTAGTGGGCTTTGGTGTTTAATTAAAGCCATTAGGGTTTTTTGGATTGGTTGGGATTTTTTGGGTTGGTTGGGATTTTTTTTGGTTGGTTGGTCTTTGAGGGGTTTTTTTGCAATGCTTTACTATTTTCTGAGTTTATGTAATAATTTGTAGTGGGCTTTGGTGTTTAATTAAAGCCATTAGGGTTTTTTGGATTGGTTGGGATTTTTTGGGTTGGTTGGGATTTTTTTTGGTTGGTTGGTCTTTGAGGGGTTTTTTTGCAATGCTTTACTATTTTCTGAGTTTATGTAATAATTTGTAGTGGGCTTTGGTGTTTAATTAAAGCCATTAGNATTTTAGGCTGTTTGGGTTTTTTTGGTTTGGTGGGATTTTTTGGGTTGGTTGGGATTTTTTTTGGTTGGTTGGTCTTTGAGGGGTTTTTTTGCAATGCTTTACTATTTTCTGAGTTTATGTAATAATTTGTAGTGGGCTTTGGTGTGCTTAATTAAAGCCATTAGGGTTGCTTTGGGTTGGTTGGGATTTTTTGGATTGGTTGGGATTTTTTTGGGTTGGTTGGTCTTTTAGGGTTATTTTTGTAATGCTTTACTATTTTCTGAGTTTATGTAATAATTTGTAGTGGGCTTTGGTGTTTAATTAAAGCCATTAGGGTTTTTTTTGGGTTGGTTGGGATTTTTTTGGGTTGGTTGGGATTTTTTGGGTTGGTTGGGATGTTTTTGGTTGGTTGGGATTTTTTTTGGTTGGTTGGTCTTTTAGGGGTTTTTTTTTGCAATGCTTTTATGTCTCCTGAGTTTATGTAATAACTTTGCAGGTGAAAATCTTAGGTTTTTCTACAAACAAAATATATTTTGAATTTAATAAGTGAACTAATTAACGAACCTGGACATGAAGCATGGCTTTAGGTATTAGCAAGACTTCTGCCTGAGTGAAACCTGACTGGTGGTGGAGCAGCGCCTCACGTGCCCTGTGATCCATCCCTCCATGTGCAGCTGCTGCGCACAGGAGGGTTGGGATTTCTGCCAGGTGGAAGGGATCAGCTGGCCAGGTCTGCGTGGAAATGTGGAAATCCACGCCCCACCATCATCTCTGTGTGTGACTTCGGGGGTACTGCAGAGCTGTCCCCTTTTCCTGTGCCAGGGAGGCTCCTGCTCTCACCTGGCAGTGTTCGGGAGGAGTTCTGGGGTTATGAAGGGCTTCGGTTCAAGTAGAAATGAACAGACTGAGTGTCAGCTGGAGATTTTGCTCTGGCCTGTGCTGTGCACCCGGCTGGGAGTGGTTTGTCCCCATAAGGAGGTGACAGCGTCGTTCTGAGCCAGCCTGCAGCAGTGGCACGGTCACTGATTGGCACTCGTTTGTCCTTGGGCTCTCTGGGCTAGTCCTGACCTGAGAGAAAGCTCAGCTTTAAGCATGGGGACATGCAGAAATGTCTATAACCACGCACAGCAGCCTGGCTGTGTGCCTGTGGAGTTTTGTGGGGTTTTATGGGGTTTATGGGGTTTTATGGGGTTTGTGGTGTTGATGCCTGTTACCCTATTGCACTGCACCCAGGAATTTTCTGTACTAAAATGGTGCCAAATTTGATAAAATCGGGGGCTGTGTTTGCACTAGAATATCTTTCCAACTGCCATTTTTCTGGAAAAGTAGGCTTTGAGGGGATAAATACCAAAGGCAGGTGAAAGACAGGGAATGTGGCGCTGCTGTTCCATGGAAAACCATCCAGTCACCCAATGCTCACCTTCCACGTGACCCCTCAGGTGACCTCTCGTGGCTGAACCCCTCTGGCCCCGGGAGCTGCTGCGGGTGGCTGAGGTGTGGTGCACAACGTTCTTTAATTCCACCTGGTCCACTGCCCTAAAACTGGGATTATAAAGTAAATTAACTCCCTGGGGCTGGCCGGGTTTTAGGAGTGCAGGTGGGAGAAGAAAGGTGGCTGCTGCCCCCTCCCCAAACCCACAAAAGCTCTGCTGGCTGGCTTGAGCACAGTGATGTTCCCGTGACCAGCCTGTGGAGCTGAGAGGGGAATCAGAAGGAATATTTCTGGAGAAAGCAGCAGGGAAGGGAGCCAAGCGTGTACCTTGGAAAGGGCAGTGGCTTGAACCGCCCAACAGGAGCTTCCCCAGGTTGTGAATCTGGCCCTGGCATCTTGGTCCCTCCCCTGAGGAGGGGTCTGTTGGATCTCAAACACCAGCAAACGGGACTGGCTGTGGTTTATCACTCAGAATTCCCTTTTTAACTGCTCACTGGAGGCAGCTTTGCCTGCCAGGGCATGGACACTTGGTAGAATCTCATCTTCATGGCTGGCTGGAGGAGGAGACTGATGGCTGTGCTCCCCAGCCACACCGGCAGGGCTGTGGGGAAGATTGTTCTCCCACATTTGCATTCAACTGCTCCAAGGATATCAATTTCCACTGAGCACGAGGATGATTTTGCTTTTACACCACAAGAGTTTCCAAGGAGGCACTGGAGTGACAAAAGCTGTTGCCGGGGGTCTCCAAGGGACTTGACAGGTTTATAGAGCGATGATAAACTGCTGGGATGGTCCCGGTGGAAATTGGGCTTGATAGAAATAATAAAAAACTGGAGGTGCTCAAGGACATCGTTGGAAAGCAATTTGGAGAGGCCGTGGAACATTTGGATTTGTCTCAGTGTGATCCCTCCCACAAAAGGGAGCTGAGCTGTGACTGGTGGGATTTATTACAGCTTTATACCCTTTCATGTTGAAAATTGAGCTTCAGCATGATAGCCTGCTCCTGTCTTTATGCAGATTGCATAAAAATAAATGGGCAGTTGATGGAGGTAATGTCTTGAGGACAGGGAATTTCATTTCCAAACGAAAATCCTCAGAGGATATCTCTTATTTTACAGGAGCCTGTATATCTTAGCCAAAGTGGTTTAGTGATGGACAAATATGCACCTGGAAAATGCTTAGATGGGCCTTTAAATACGTCCCAGAATTTCCTAGGTTATCTTTTTAAAGTCTGTTTGGAAAAAACCACGCGCACCATTGTGTGCAGCTCACATCTGCGCCAGCACTGACAGTGTTAGAAAGGCAGCCCCACTTAGTTTCCTTTGTTCTTTACATAAGAACTTGCTGCCTCGTCTTCTGGGCAGCACAAAAGCTGTTTCATTTCCAAGGAACACACACTTGCTGAGTGAACCCTGCATGCAAGAGATTGTTTTTCCTCTCGTGAGACCACTAAATTGTCCTTTGGCCACTGTTTTTGAAGTTGTAGAAAACCTCAACGGAATTGCACTGCCAGGGCAGAGCGGCTTCTGCTGGGATTTGCTTCAAGAGGTTAAAAAAAGGATTGCTGGGAGGTGCCTGAGGCTTGGCAGGTAAATATGCGAGTGTCCCTGTACCTGGTGGTTAAAATCCAGCTGCGTGGTGGCTACAGGTGAATTATTTTCATTTATGGAGGGGCAGGGGAATCATCTGCCTTCTTTAAAGGTGGCACAGATGTCTGAAATTCTTTGCATTCAGACTCCCTCCAAAGCTCCTGCAGCTTATTTTTGGCCAGGGCATACTGTGAGGATTAATTGCATTCATGTCAAAATGAGCTGCTTCCTCCATCCTTTCAGACAATCTAAAAAGCTGACTGGTGGTGATAAACAGATAGCAAAGCAAGCAGAATCCAAGTGGGCAGATTTCTGGGCAGGTTTCTCCCTGGGGGTGACCAAGGTGTGCAGGCTGAGGGCAGCTGAGCTGAGGGCAAAGAGCTGAGGTGTGTCAGTGGCACTTCCCTGGGGACAGGAGCACATGGAAATAATTACCACTGCAAAGGAACGGCCACAGCGAGGGGAGCTCAGCGTCATCCTCCTCGGGAAGCAGATGGGAACCATCAAGGCCACCCTCCCTGGCTGCCTTGGCTGCTCACAGGAGGTTTTGGCAGCAGTGCAGAAATATTTGCTGCTTGGTCCTGAAGGAGTGGTTGCTCCCTCTTGCATCCTTTGGGATTGAAAAAATGGCCAAGGAGCCAAAGCCTGGGCGTTTTTTTGTCCTTATGCTCCATTTTATTCCACCTGGCCTGCTGATTTTTGGTAGCAACAAGTTCTGCTCTGTGTAATCCAGCTCTCCCCAGCAGGTGCAGGTTTGAGGGCTGGGTCCAAGAGAGGAGTTTGCAGCTGAAGCGTTTGAAAAGCAGCAGGGAACAACCTCAGCTTGCAGTGCCTCAGCCTGCTTGCTGCTTGCTTCTGGATTAGAAGCATAAACAAGCGAAAAACATTCTGCAGAATGCTTTAACCGTCTAAAAACCCCCAAACAAACCAGACAAAGAGCAAAACCCCTCTAGGAATTGTTTAAGAAGCAGCACTGGGACACGAGAGATTACCCTGCTTAGCATCTGGCACGTGTGGCAGCCGAGCTCGCGTGTGAAAGCAAAATATCCGTCTGTCTGCAGCTCGTTTTATTCACCAGGGCTGTGTTCAAGCATTCCTGCAGAGAATGGTGCTGTAAGGAGATTTACATGGGTGCCATCCATTCTGCTCTGCTTGGACTAGCAGTGATTACGCTGGGGTGGTTTCCATGGGAAGCACGTTGGGAGCCAAACTGTGGATTTGCCACATCCCCTCGTCTTTTCTGCTGGGTTGGGCTGGCTAAGACCACACTGCTTTGCCTGTTTATTGTTTTTTAAAGGCGTTTGCTGTGTTTGTGGATGAATTGATTGCAAGGGTTCGTTGTAAGCTTTATTCCGAGCTGGAATGGTTGTCGTACAGCAGGTTTTTTCTCCATGGTGTTCCTGCCTTCAAGATGGAGGGTTTGCACACAGCTGCTGGAAATGAGTGTTGCTTTTCCAGCAGGAAGCTCTTGGAGTGGAATTTGGGCAGCTGGAAGAGAGAGAAATGGGGTCTTTGCAGAAAGCCGCGGCTCCACTGGCCTGGATGCTCTTACAGCAGTGGACAATGCAGTTCTGTGTATTTAGATGGGTATGGGGAGCATAGAATGTTGACTGGATGGCATCTGGGCTGCTGTGACTTTTTGTGTGGGAGGGTCCTTATTTTGCCCAGGAAAGCTGAATTGGCTATTGTTCTCTCTGGAGGATGGGAATCACGAAAGAATGCTGCTTCCATTTATTCCTTCTCGCAGTTTTAATTCAGTTCCTGCTACTTCATGTCACTGCTGCTTCCACAAAATATTTCCAGCTCTGGAGCAGCAAATTAAAATAATCTCCATCCAATTTAAAACAAGGCTCTGCATTTTGTTAGTGTAATGGTGACAGCTTCCTCAAAACCAGAGTGAAGTTTCATCACTGGGATCACTCTGAAATACACAGCACCCCCCTGAGTGAATTGTGTGCGAGGGTGTCTAAACTTGCAAATAAATGTCTCCTCCACCACGGTTTGTTTGTAGGAGCTTTGCTTAGCAGGAGCAGGAGTTCTCTGTGCCATGTAGCAGTCAGGATTCACAGCTTTCCTGCGAGATCTTCTGCTCCAGGAATAAAGAGTTCCTTTGTTTACAGCAGTGGGGGGGGGAAGGCACCCTCCAGGCTGTTGTTTCTGGCTCCTGACATGTGCTAGAACACGAGCGTGCCTTCGCTTGTGGGATCTCAGATTGGCATCCTGGCAGGGAGGGGGCATCTTCGAGGGGAGCTGGGAGCTGACACTCTGTCATCTCGCCGTGATAAGCCCTGAAAAGAGCTGCTGAACGCACTGGAGGATGTGGTGCATAATGAAAATGGGATGCTGGGCGAGTTAGACACGGGGGTTTGTACTCAGGAGCTGAATTATGCGAGGTGTGGAGCGCTGTCTTGTGGGGAACACTCGCAGGTAAATGGGAATTTCTTTGCTAATAAAAGGCTTCGAGATCTGGTCCAATGGAGCCTAAAAATGGCAGTGCTGTTTGTGGAGGTGATTGGCAGCTGTAACCCCTCTCCTGCCCCCATCCACATCTTTCCTTCCCTAGTCTGTGCCAGCCATTAGACCAAATCTTAATTAAATTTAGTATTTCAGACCCAAACTAGACATTAATCAGTCAGCACAGGTTTTCTAAATTTTTCTTAGAAGTCTAAGGAAGACAGACACCTCAATCCCACTGAAATGCACACGTGGGTATTTTTGGCTCCTTTGAAACCTTCAGCCAGGCTATTTAATGCAATCCCATGGTGATCTTTTAGCAGCACATTCTTAATGACATATAAATATTTGATATTTGATACTCCCATTGCCCATATAATGTTTCAAAACAATAATGCTCCCATAGTTTGTTTTTTCCGTCTGTTTAATTTTACCACGTGATACCCACAAATGCTGCCACAGCTCGAGAGAAGCCAACTCTCCTCAGCTTCCTCCTCATCTCTCATTGAGGTGGGCAGTGAATTGCTGTGAATTGCACAAGTTTTCTTATCCTGAGCAAACTTGGAGAAACATAACACTACAAAAATGTGCAAATAGCATCGGCCCTGCTGAAGTGTGACAAGGTTTAGCCAACTTTGCCCTGAGTGTTGCTATCCCTTCAGGAATATTGGGAGAGTGTGATACTTGTGCTGGTAACAAAACATAAAGGCCCCGTGGTTTGAAGGTGGGAACGATGGAAGTGCAAAACTGGAGATATCTGAATGCGGCCTGTGCTGGTGGGAGACACTTCAGCCACTGTTTACACCAGCAGGAAGCAATATTTGGAGCCTATCTGCTCTATTAAAAAAATCAATCAATCAATCAATCAGTCAATCAATAAAGGCAGGAGGATTTGTTCTGCCTTCCGTGATGGAAAGCTTCATCCACAGCAGCTGCCTCCGTGGGCCTGGCTTCACCCAGGATCTCTGAGCCACCTTTAGAGGCGATGGACATCCCCAAAATTCATGGTGCACCCTCACGGAAAATTTGGGTTGGGAAGAGCCTCTGGAGGTCACCAGGCTCGTACAGGAGCGCTCTGTGAGCTGGGTTTGCTGTTTGTGTGCGCTTGCCCAGCTTACAGGAACACGACAATAAATCAACAAATTACGCACATCACTCACTTTCTCTGCTTCTTCCAAGCACACAAAAGTTTGCAGCCACAGGGGGATGAAGATTCCTGTCCTTACTGCAAGAACTTTATACCATGGTGTGCTGTTTGTTTGTTTAGGCCGGTTAAAATGTGCTCTCTTTAGCCAAAAACCCTTTTCCTTCAAAGTAACACGGGCTCCCAGTGGAGGCTGAGGATACTCGGCGCTTTCCAGAGCCAAGGACCCCGTTTGCACAGTCCCTGCAGTCTGGCAGGATATTTGGAGCAGATCCATTGCTGCTTTAGATTGGCTTAGAGCTCAATCACAGGGGAGAACTCTTCACTCAATCTGTGCCATGCAGATAAGAAGTGAGATTTTTCTGTGGAGAAATCGGACTTGTTTTGTTATTTTATTGCATTCAGAGGGTATGGAATTAACCGTAATGTGCATTGTTCTTGAGGAGTCCCCGTTGCCTGGTTAATACTTGGAAGATGAAGCTCCAGAGGAGCTGGGATTTGTTGCTCATACTCAATATTGTGCAATACAGAAAGATTTCTGTTCTCGTGGAGAGCCAAGGAATTGCTTATTGTCTAATAGGCAGAAACAAATTTTGATTTTTATTTCTTTGGGAAAAATGCATTTTGGAAAGGAGGTGATTAGCAAAGAGTAAAGAAATGTGGAGTCATATAAAAGATGGTTTTTTTCAATCCAGGTTTTGTGGTGTTGGGCTCTGGTAAAAAAATAAAAGAACTTTGTGCCTTGGTATGAACAGGTGCAGCAATTGCTTTTGAAATGAGTCCAAGCAAGCAACATTAAGTCCTCATTTTACACCTCAGTGGATGCTGTGCAAAGAGCAGAACTTCCCAGCAGCATAAGCAGATATAATTCCACTGATAGCTTTGGCGCCGGGCCTGTTCACTTAAAGCAGCGGAGTAGTATCTGCTCATGCCTCGGCAAACAAAACCTATTCTCTTATATAGGTCAGGACTTGTTTTGGGACAGTCCTTGGCCTTTTGAATGCTTCCCTTCCCAAGGTTAACGCTGCCCTCCCAAAAAGAGCTTCTGTTCCCCCAGCCTCCCGTTCCTGGGGCCGGAGGAACCGTGGGGCCGGCGCTGCCTCCCCTCAGCTGGCCCTGAACAATGGGAGCAGTATTTGGCTTCCAATCCCTTGGAACTTCCCTCCCAGAGCGGAGAGGGAAGGGCTCCCAGGATGGATGGGTGAATGCACTCCTGGGACCGGAGCCTGAGGAATGCTCTTGGCTCCTTTAGAAACACGGCAGCTCTGTGAGACCACAGTGTTCCCAGCTTGAAACCCGGGGACAAAGGGGTCAGGGAACCTTCCAAGGCCGAGTGCTGCCGTGGGGAAACGTGGACAGCTCTGCTGCTGCTCGGGAGGTGAAGGAGCTGCTGGGGAATTGTCTGTGCAGGCGCCTTCATTCGGCGAATAGAAAAGCGATTTTGGAAAGGAATCCGTGCAGGGCTCTGCGAACTCGTTGTTGATGGGGCAGAGAGGTGGTTTGGTCCCAAAGCTGTAACAGCTTCTGGTGAAGGAGGAGCTGCCTTGGGATTACCTGTGGCAGGTAAGGAATATATATATTATATATAATATTCTGCCTGCTCCCTACTTCTCTCCTCCCTTCTTTCCCCATCCAGGAGTCAGAGACAGTGGAGGAAGAGGAAGGGATTTTTCTGCTCTATTCCTTATTCCCATAGCTCTTCCCCAGGAGCTCTGCATGAGAAGGGCAGTGCTGCTCAGTGGTCTTGCCTTAGGCTCAGCATTTTTTTCAGAAACATTGGCACTGAATATTATCTTTTTAGGTTTTCTTTAAAAATTCGTCTAAGATCGTATTTTGAATATTTCTCTCAGTGTTCCCAGTCACAGGACCCAGAAAAGTTCAGTGCCCACTGGGGTTCTCTCAGTTGCTGTGAAGCCTTGAACCAGCTGGGAACATCTCGGCTTTTTTGACGTTTTGCTTTTTTTAATGGAAACATTTGTAGCGAGGCAAGAAAAGGACATTTCCAACAATGGAACCATCTCCTCCCTGGCAGGTCTCCTCATGGAACCACGGCTCAGTATTTTCTTCCTGCTACTCAGCTGTGTTAAACTTCTGGGGTGTTGCCTTAGTTTCAAGCATCAATCTCACCAGTTTAGAGCAAAACTCATCCATTTTAGTGTAAAGGGGAAAAAAAAGCACAGAGGGAAAGCAGGTAATTCTCATCAAGTGTTGATTAAAGTTTTGACTAAAATCCGTTTTTCCAGTGCCATCACTGCTGTAGGTTGTTAATAAAGAGAAAAGTGAAGCTCAGCTGCGTTCTCCTGGGGCTGGAGGAGACAACAGCTATTTGCTTCCCATTAGGAAGGTGACATTCCCGGAGAGATGGCCTAGAAAACTGTTTCCAGAGAGTAAGAAAAATTAGTCCAGGAGGGTTATTGAGCATCCAGCTCTCTGCTTTGCAACAGATTGCTGGGTACCTGGCAGCACATGGCTCTGTGACCATGTGCTCATCCTGGAGGGTGGTGACAAGGGAGGAGATGCTCCAAACACCTCTTCCCTTTCACATTCTGGCTGAGATTGCAGAGCTGGGCTACAAAATTCCCGTGTTTGGGGCTTTTTGTGGACATTGATGAGCTGAGCGAGGATATTCCATTGGTGTACAAGAAATATGGGGCCTCATAATAATGCTGGGCTCGGGTTTCTGGTTTTGAAGGGCTTTTGATAGCATGTTGTGCTCATTTTCAGACTGTATGAATTAAATGGACCCTAAGACATAGGATAGAAAGATATTTGGCATTTGTGGGGCTTTCTGTAGCAGTTTTCATGTATGGTAGGGGTTTTATTTGCCTAGAAGAAGCTGTTTTGCAACTGGCTTTTGGCAAATCAAATTGCTTTGGTTTACTGCTGCTCCTAAATAGGACAGTGCACCTTATAAAACCAGTGCAAGGGGAAAGAAATCCGAATCCATTATTCCAAAACACATTTCGCTCCCCTTCAGGTCTGCTTGTCAGTGTTTGGCACCGTCACCCATGTGGCTGTGGGACTTTCAGCCAAGGCTTGGAAACTTTTAAATGGGAAGCAGCTGAACACTCCCGAGCTGCTGCTGTGGGCTGAAGGAAATGAGGTTTCGTGTGCCATTGGTATTCCCTCTGGGTTTCTGACCAGCTTTTCAAAGACAAAGCGAGGAAGAGATTTACTCCTGCAATTCCTGTTGAGCCCAGCTCTTGTGAAGGGATTGTGGGAGCTGAAAAGAAGCACAAAAATACCTGTAGGGACAGATCCATGAGAAATAAGGCTGATAATTATGGTGCTCGTTATGAAGGTTGTTTTTTGGTTTAACAGCTTCCTGGAACCTGGGACAGGCTCCCAGTCACATCTGGGGTGGAATTCATCAGCTGTTTGTTAGAAAAGAGCTACTACAGGTCCACAGAACGCAATTACCAAAGCTGACACCCTGCCAGGGCTCTGGATTTACTTTTCAGAAAGTGCCAAGGCACCTTTCACAGTCGCAGATCACGACTCTCACCTTTGGGATGGGACACGAGGCCGGGCTTATTGGGAAAATATGGTAGCAGCAATAATTTGCCTGGCGTATAAATAGCATCTGCATGTGGTTGTGTTCCTCAGGAGAAGAGGGGGAGCCAGCTGAGCTGCCAAGCAGCACAGATAAATTGTATCTGAAAAGGAAAATATTGGTTGCAGGGGGACAGAGGTAATTGGGACCATATGTTCCAATCTTTTCCTCAGCTGAGCAGGCGCGTATTGCAGTGCAAACAGCTGAAACTGCTCCACACTCATCTCTGAGATATTCTGCATGTGCAGGGATGGCCTTGAGTTCTTTGAGGCTGTGAAAATCCAAAAATTTTGGTTGTTCCCTCTCTCAGCAGGGACTAGTTGCTAGCCTGGAGAAATAAGAGCCAGAGGTGAACTCGGCTGGTGAGGCTGTGGAGCACCAGGGAGCAAACAGTGCCTTGACTGTTGACATCAAAAAGCTGGATAAGGATCAGAAGTGATGGAAAAAAGGAGTTCCCTTCAGCTCTACAGGAAAAAACGCTGCTCCAAGTTCTCTGTGAAGGGAAGAGCGTGGAACGGGACAAGAGGCAGAAATGAGGGATGCTGGAGGCGGCACAGGAGCGCGTGTGGTGCATGTGAGGGACTGTCCAGCTGTGCTGCAGAGAACACATTTGCTCCAGAAAGCTACTTGAGAACGTTGTGCTTTTCAGCAGGGAGCAGGGAATGTTCAAATATGAGCGAGTATTCAGATTTTCCTGTGTAAATTTGACCTCTGTCTGTCTGAAGGCCAACGGAGCAGGGCTTTGCAAGGCCCAGGAGGCACATTAGCAGTGAGCAGCATCCCAGTGACATTTCAAACACTAAATACAGCAACTCCCTCTCCTCTTACGTCCCGTCTGTCATTGTTCTGTCTGGCTGGCTAATTTACTGGAGTCTTGTCATATGACAGTTTATTTGTCCTCATCACAGACTTATTTCACTTATCTAAGGTTTCCAGTTTGGCTGAGGGAAGGAATATTGCTGCAGTGCAATTCTCCACTTGTCTGAGAGATAAGCTACCAAAACCTCGATGTGCTCCCCTAGAGCGGTGTGGTAGTACCCCAAATCAGTTCTTGACCCTGTGCCTTATCATCAAAAGCCACAAATCATCTGTCTTCACGTTTTGAGAACTGAGAGTCTGTGCTGCAGTAGAGGATCAGTGTTGTTGATCCTGCACCTGTCCTGATAAAATGTTGTTGTTTGATGATCATTGCACAGGAGCTCCTAATTTACTTTTGTTCCCTTTCCTTATTTCTTTGTTGCTGTTGTTATTTCATCTCTGTTTCTTGTACATTTTTCCTTCTTGGCTTCATAAAATGAGATTTACAAGGGCTGGAATGATCCTCCCAGCCCGGGAGAGCATGGCCAGGGTGTGAGCTGGCTGGGGAGAAGCTGTTGGTGCTGCGTTATCCTCTTGGTAGATAACACAACAGATGCTGCTCCTCTTTGTCTGGAGATCTTCCCAAATCCAGCAAGCAACAGGGACAAGGCAGCACCTTTTGGGCAGAACCAACAGGTGAATAAGTACATTCAGGACTGGAAATTCACAATCCAGGGAGTTTCCCACACCACAAAACACGAGCTCCGAGTCCAGCCTGTAGTCACCCCTGGCTGTGCTATCCCAGCACGGAGAGGGTGTCCATGGATGTGTCTCTGCCTCCCAGTACTGCTCTTGCTCCCCTTTTCCCATCACTGCATCCCCCAGCAGCAAGGGGGGTGAGGAATTGCCATCCCACTGTCCCGAGAAGGAGTTAATCCTCCCCTACTGGTGTGTTTCACAAGCGTGAGGTGGAAGCAGGGGAGAAGAGGAGCAGAGTTCCAGCAGTGCCTGTTCTGGAGGCTTTCATCAGCGACGTGGGGTTTTCTCTGCCGAGAGACCCCCCCTCTCCCTCCCCCAGGCTGCTGAAACGTGACTGCCTGTGGGAGTCTTTTCATACCGAGCACCAGTGCTGCTCTCAGAGCTGCTTTCTGTGCTCGTCTTCGCCCTCAGGTTTCTGAGGGGGTCTCTGATCTCTCACGCAGGTCGAGCTTGCCGATGGAAGCTCGGCCTGGGAGCGTTCAAAGTGTGTCTGGCAGTGGCCCTTGCATCGTAAATAACGAACATTTCCCAGGATAAAGTTTGGAGAAAGTGGGTGGAGGGGAATTTTTTGGCTGGGAGGAGGAGTGTGTGTGGTTTTTTTTTCCTTTTCCTTCTCTGCTTTTTTCAGAGCACGGCGCTGCCTAGCTGGGAGATATAATGGCTGTATGAATTGCTATTTAATCAGGGATGCTAATTAAGTCTTAGCTCTTTAATGCTTTCATGGGAGAGCTGTGCATGATTTGCAGTGGCTGGAATTGCAGTTGCAGGCAATTAAGCTGCTCTTGGCTTTGTGGGACCTGAAAGTGCAATTTTCTGAGGGATATTCAGGCCTCGGAGACATCCTGTCACCTTTAACATTTCCCTTGGTATGAGGACAGGAGATGTTTGGAAAAGGAAATATTCTAAAGCAGCCAGGCAATGAAACAATAAAATTTGGGATTTTAAGTAGCCTTTTTTTGAGTGTATAATTACAGAAGTACATCCACTTTTATGGCACAGTTAATATAATTGAAGATTAAATATAAAGCCCATTCTGGAAAAGAAATCTCGCTTGTTTTTTCAGCATTGCTTGTTTTACACTGCAATTGAGAGAGGTTCTGAGCTGGGGCTGTCTGCTGCCTTATCAGATGGCAGCAAAGAGTTCCCACTTATGGATCTGAGCGATCCTTTCCAAACAAGTTGGTCCCACCAACATGTGAATGGAGAACTTTAAGAAGTGGGACAAAATGTGTGGAGCACTTGTCAGGCTTATGTAGTACAGTCAAAACCAACCCAGGAGCTAAATTTTCAACCGAGAGCAAGCAGGTCTGTTTGTGATTAAGAACAGGCTGGGATTTTTAGGGTTTGAGGAGTTTTAATCCCCCAAATATTATATCTTGGTAGCTGATATCAGTGATACAGTGTGGTGGTCACCATAATTTTGATCCTCTAGGAGCTGTTTCAGTAATCATGTCTTAGCCTGGCATCCAATAATCTGCCATTTCTGCACGGCAAAAGGGACAGAAGGGAGAGGAAAAATGAAGAAAAATATTCACATTTCTCTTTCTTGATCTGAATGCTTCTTTGAAAGGCAGTCTGCCCTTAAGAGAAGGGTAATTCAGAGCCATTTCAGGTACTTGAGGCCGGAGAAAGAGAGCACAAGATGGACTTTTTTAGGTTAAAAGTGTGGTCCATAATCCCAGCTCCTGAGATGGGAGGGGTGTTTTACTTTGCCTTTGGCAGAGTCCCCTCTCTTTCCCCCTTTTTCCCGCGCTGCTGTGGCAGCCACTCCTCAGCAGGGCAGCTGGAAATGGGAAGGTGAGGGATGGGAACAAGGGTGTCCTCGCCAACAATGTCACGTCTCCCCGAGCAAAGGTTGGTCTTTGCCCACTCCCTACAGGCTGGGCAGGTTCCCTTTCCCTCGGCTCAGTGTGTTCCTGCACTGCTCTGCCATTTCTCAGCCCCACCGCACCGCTAACTCATTTTACACCACAGCCCTGCCACGATAAACCGGCACACGCTGATGGAGGGAACCGATCCCGCCGACCGTGGCCATGCAAACGGGGCTGAAATCCCCCGTGCCGGCGTAGCCAAGCAAACCCCCGAGCTCAGCAAGTCAGCTGGGCCACTGGAAATGCTCCCGTGGGTGAGCTGGTGAGATTATTCAACAGGGCTGTGTGTGGCAGCTGAGCTGGCGTTTTCCGAGCCTTTTTAACCGCCTGGCTGCTGGAATGCTCTGCTTGGTGCTGGTTCTGCGACACATGGGATCTTCCCACCAGCGCTCCGGGGTTTCCTTGTGAAGGATTTGAAGTGGTACCATCCTGCCTTCAGTCTGCCCTGAAGTATTTTCGATTAGATACATCAAATAAAATGTAGAAAAGCAGAAATGGTGGCTGTCACAGCTGATAATGAATGGAGGCTCTTTCTGCTTTGCATTTGAAACCTGTTCTGGAGCTGGGATTAGCTGTGTCCTTCCAGGTTTATTCTCTGCAAAGCATTTCCTACACACTGGTTTGATTTTTACCTTATTTCCAGCCTGCCCCTCATTTGATCCAACCCCACAGGCGAAGAGGGAAGTTGTTTGTGGCACAGTCAGACTTCAGGTGCTAAAATCTCCCCAAGGATCTGGACACCCAATTGCTGCTGAAGGGCAAACGTGGGCATTGGCGAGACAAATCCTTTGGATGCTGCAAACTGCACTCTGACTTTGAGAGGGGAAGAGGACAGGCATTATGTCAGCTGTTCTTAAATCCGTGGTGACCTTTGGAAGCTCGAATGTTCCCCACCACAGGAGCTCTGTGTGGGAAGAGGCTGCATGGAGGCGTTTGCAGCCACCTGATCCTCCAGAGCCTGCTGGGTGCTGTGGAAAACTCTGTGCTTCCTGAAGAGGACCAGGTTCACATTCCAGATTCCCATTCCAGGTGCCCATTCCAGGTGCCCATTCCAGGTTCACATTCCAGGTGCCCATTCCAGGTTTGCATTCCAGGTGCCCATTCCAGGTGCCCATTCCAGGTTCCCATTCCAGGT
>VZTE01001955.1:776437-824182 GCA_013397775.1 Eulacestoma nigropectus
AATGGGGGAGAGGGGTTTGTGGGGGGTGGGGGGGGGGGGGAAATAATTACAATAAAATGATGGAAACTGAAAGAAGCTCGACTTGCACGAAGGTGGCACAGCCAGCCTCTAAAAAAGGGGAAAATTTAGCTCTGTTTGTCAAAACGTGTTTCTAGCCCTCGCTCTGATGCTTGGAGCTCCCTGGATCCTGCCTGGTGGGTGGGTCTGGGAGCTTCAGCCCACGTGCCCCTCTGGATGTCACCCAAAGTGACTTGCCCAGTCACACAGACAAAATCCGAGCTCAGATGTGCCAAGATGTCACCCCGTGAACAATAACTCTGCCCTGGCACTTTCGGGCAATGTTTTCAGGTTTAAGAGAAACTCGAATGTCCCCAAAATCAGAAGCACTCACTGGAGGTGGCAGGAGGAGCACAAGGAAGACATCCAGAACAAAAATGCTGTGGTTTTTTGTGGCTCGAATTCTGCAGGTTTCATTAATGCTTTTGAAACTTTGTGGCTCTAATTTTTCTTCAGCATCACTTCACAGAAATTGTTTTTGTAGTCCTTGTGGCTTCCTACTTAAGCATGAAATTGAAACTTGGGTAATAATTTAAGGCTCATAAAGAGAAGTGTAAGCATTGGTGAAACTTTGTTTCCCTCTCTCCACCTCACCCCCACAATGGTGAAGATGCCCCTTTTCAAGCATTAGGAGTCAACAGTTTTTCAGATTAGAGATCCATTTTAGGACAGTATCTGGTCTAAATTTGGCCTGATTGGGCATTGGGAACCACATGGGAAATTAGAGGCTGAGGAGCACCAAGTATCTGGTGAAAATCTGGGGGTTTGGGTCAGATTCTGTAGATTTTAGCCTTGGAATCTTGGTCAAATCAGTGTTGGCTGCTGCTCCTCTTCAGCACCGGGCTCTTGTAGTGGTGCAATCTAGGGAGTGACACAGAACAGGCTGCTGATCAATAGCCAATGTTTGCTTTAAGTATGAGAAATTCAGGCTGGAACGATGCTCTTTCTGCTGCATTCTGACACGTGGTTCTACCTACTCTTGCCCAAAACAATATCACTTCAAAAAAATGACACAGTGACAGATGGGAGCTGCCTGCAGCCCTCAAACAAACCCAAATCCCAGGGGGCTCGAGCAGCACGTACGGAAGGCAGGCAGAGTGTTTGGTATCATGTTTTCACATCATGTTTTCACCAAAGGAAATGTTTTACTTCGGGGACGTGGCAGCTCCAAATAATTCAGGTTGTGTGTTGGTTTTCACAGGCTTCCAACACCACTGGTGACCCCTCGTGCTGAGTGCCCAGGCCTGGCTCTGGCAGATTTGGGCACCGGTCTGGCCGAGCAGATTCAGGGCAGCAGGATCACCTTCTCCATCTCCTTTCCCTCATGGAACACTGCCTGCCAGCAAATTTGGCTATGGCATCCCAGGGCATTCTCTTCTTTGGGAAGAGAAGTGGCACACAGCTTAGAGATTGGTAAAAATTAAATAACAAAACACCACCCCCAATTACTTATACCGAGATTTATTCTTTTTCCCGGTGACCGTGATCCTTGCTGGTGCTTTTATGTGCTTTTATTTGCCTTTCTTTGCTTCCACGAGGCAAAAAGTCTTTCATACTTAGTCATTTGTACATGCTGGAGATGAAAAGAGGCTGCTAGGAGAGTGTAGCAGCATTATTATTGAAGGTTAAGGGATTGCGCTGGCACGCAAAGAAACCCTGCTCTAAATTCTGCTCCAGCCTCCTGCTTGGGCAAATTACTTTGCCTTTCTGAGTACTTGCTGCTCCCTTTTTCTGTCCTGGCTTCCTGCATTGGTGTGTCTCCAAGGACGGGCTTTGTGCAGCTCCCTGGGCCAGCAGAGGCTCAATGCCCCCAAGGCAGGAAGTCAGAACTGCCCAACTCCTGCCCGCAGCAGCTCCCCGGGGCTGCTCCGGCCACCGCACAAGCTCCGGGGGGCAGCTGTTCCACAAACGCCAAAAAAAAGAGGTGCAAAACAGCAGGGAAAAGGGGTGGGTGGGCTGCTTGTCACCCTCATCTCCTCCCAGGCAAGGGGATGGGAGAAGGGGAGCAAATCTTGTGGTTGGTGGTGCCTGTGGGTCAGAACCTTTGATTTCTGCAGCGCAGCACGGGACAGTAAATCCACTGCTCCAGTAAATTTGTATCTGGCTTGTTCCTGTGGCCAAGACGGACCAGGAATGCTGGGTTATTTCCTGGGGGTCAGCAGAGGGATGATGGAACCCGTTGGTAGCATCAGCTCCGATGCTGACTGGCAGCAGCTGTGTCCCTTTCTGAGCCTCTCCGTGCTCCCCAGCTGTCGCATTTTCTACCCTGCAAACCAGTGTGGGCTCTCAGGGAAGGCCTTGGGGTCTGCAGAGCAACAATTAGCATCAATCAGGGCTAAAGAATGACACCCAGCTAATGGAAAGAACAATGGACAAACCCATTTTTATGCAGCAGTAACTTGAGTTATCACCCTGCTCCAGTAAACTTCAGGTGGATGGGAGTACAACCAAGGGTCCAGATAAATGTGGGAATTCTGCCCTCGCTTTGCTAAAGCCCATTTTATTTCCTGTGTGGGAGCTAGGAGTGAATGTGTGCTTGCAGTAGATGGGGGTTATTATATTTTATTATATTTATTATTTTTACTATATTTGTTTCTTATTTATTTATTTATTCATTATTATATATTAATTATATTTAAAGACAATAATCAAGCTTACCTTCCCTTTTGCCTATATGACTCCCTAAACTGACTTTTGGGTGACTGCTCTGAATGACTTAATGAATTTAACAAACATACAAAATGTAAATGGAAACCTCAGGAAATTGTTTCTCGCTGACCAAGTTTTTCTTACTCTTCTGGCTTCCAATCAGTGAGATGTGGATAAGTTCCTCAAAACAGAGCAGATTGAGTGTAAAAAAGTACGGCATCTGACATGGTGAACATGGAAAAGTTAGTATTTTTTCAATTGAGAATGGATCAAAGAAAATTTTGGCAGTCAGTGGCTTAAGTCACTGCTGGGATGATTGAAGAAACCGATCATTTAGCCCTCTGATACAATCTGGAAAGTATCAGCTCCACCAAGCTCATCCCAGCGTGCTGCTCCCTATTTAACTTTTCAGTTCACAAGCAGATTCCACATATTTTACCTCTCTATTAACTATGCAAGCTCAGGCATCAGTAAAACATGAAGAATACCATGCTTGAAAATGCCCTTTTTTTGACCATTGTCTGTAGATTGAGAGGTTGACTTAGCAGGGATGGATACATGTGTGCTTTGTATTAAGCTTCCTCCAGTTAAAGCGTGTCACTATTCAGTCTTTGATCCTCTCGCATCAGAGCTGAGTGGCAGAGATGGCCCAGTGAGATTGCTGCTGCTCTGAGCTCCTTACCATCATTCTTAATTGCTTATCCTCACAGCTCATATGCAGTACGTTTTGGAATGGCACCAGAGTCTGTGCGTGTGCTCACTTAGGGGAACCTTTCCAGGTTCTGCATTAGCAGCATAAGATGCATCCACTTGTCCAGTTTTTACTTCCCATTGCGGTTATGTCGGCACACCGTTAAAACAGCTGCTCAAGCTGCTATCTTTCCTTCTTTTCCCCCGAGGTTTTTATCAAGTCCATGCCAACACTTAGAAATGGTGTTGATTACATCTTCCTTGCCTGATTCCTGAGGTTTGACCCCATACACTGATGCTTCCAATATCTGCTGTACCCTTTTTATCATTTATAATAATAAATCTTGGGCAGAAATTCTCTTTTGAAGCTGTTCTGAAGAGAGTTCAGCTAAAACTCGCAAATGTCAATATGTTGACAGTCATATATCGAGTACGTTATGCCAGGAATCTGTGAAAACCTCTTGAGGCTTTAATCTATGCAACTTTATACGATTTGTGGCCTCGGTTCCCGGGGAATTGATAATGAATCAAGTTACTGTGGCTTACCAAGCATCTGCTGAGCTACCTTTTACATACACTGCATGTTCTTAGTTTGCAACGATTGTGAAGCAGCGTGATTTATCTGAACTCTTTCACTATGGGTTAAGCTATACTGTATATGAATTAAGTGTGCAGATATATGCCCTTAGTTCAGTACATGATGTATTTTGACTGCAAATGTGAACATCTAACAGAGTAAATATTTGCCTCTGCACTATAGTAAAGGGAGAAGGGAGGGAATATTTGAGCAAAAGCTCGCTTTCCCTTGGAAAGCAAAAACCATCAGCCAACTCTGCTGTGTTTCTTGGTGACTGCAGGACAGAATCAAGCGTTGGGAGTTTCCGTGTCTCCTTGCTCACCGTGTTTCCTAGTTTATTTTGGATGCTGGAAATTCCCTGGAGAAAGAAGGCGGCTTCTGTGCAAAAAACCTGAGCCTTTTCGTCTACACTGGGCAAGCAAGTACAAGGATTTCACTGGGGAATGCTCACGGTTCTTGTCAGCCTGCAAGACCACTACAAATGTTGCTGAGTGTACCAAAGATCAGATTAATGGCTCTGTCCTGCAGCTTTTTTTTTTTGCCAAGAATGGCACACAATGAGAGATGAAGGAATACTATCATTACGCCTTCTGTAGAGATATTTCTTTCTATATATAAATTTTTAACATTGGGGTTCCATGAGCCATGCATTATACTATTGCAGAGTACCTAACACATAAGATATATGTTCATCTATAACACATAAACAAGTCATGATTACATAAAATATAATCTAGAGTGAGGATTTTAAGTTCTCCTGTCTGGTCACTGCAGTCTTGGCTTATATAAGTACTTGTGATTTTGTGTAGAGTTTGCTCAAGGCCAATGCAGGAAGAATTTCTTCTCCATTCATCTGCTGTCTAGACAAGAATACTTTTAAAGCTGTACAAGCTGTTTCTGGGTTTCCCTGCTAATGACTGTATCAACTTTGTTCCAGAAGAACTGCAGTGAACTTCAGTGGCATTTACTGCAAGCACGACATTATTCCAAATATTTTCTGAAATTTTAATAGAATAATATTTTATTGATCATCTGTAAGATGATTAATAAAACATCACCCTCAAAGAAGGAGATAGGTAAGTGTTTAACATTAAACAAGATCTAGCATATGATGAAAAGAACATTATTAAAAGGAGGCAAAATGAAGCTTGCATATTGCATGTTTGTTTGTTTGTTGGTTTGTGTTTTTTTTTTTTAATTAGTCTTTAAATTTAAATTTTGCAGAATTTATGAATTTAGCACCAGCAAACTCAGGATGTTTCCTTCTAGAACACATTTCTGTAGTAACGCTCACTTTGAACAAATATGATGCATATTCAGATGTAATTTAAAAAAAAGAAGATTTTTTAAATTTGAAAATTAAATAACAATTTAAACACATGCAAATATTGTATGCTTAAGAGAAACCTTTTTAAAGCAATGAAATCCTTTAGGAGATTCTAACCCATGCTCTTCTGTTAGTACCTACCATATCTCACAGGATGAGATACATCAGGGTCTTAATCAGCTCATATAAAAATGCCAAATTAAAGGTTAGCTATATGTGGAAACGCAAAAAAAAAGTTGTATTTATTTTGGTTTCTCCTGATTTTTAATGCTGCCTAAGAAATAGCCCTCAACATGAGCAGCAGTCCTGAAAACAGTTACATAATCAAAACACATTTTAAAATTAGCATATATTAAAAAGCTACAAAAATGCTAAGAAATCTATTTTCTTCATTTATGTTAAAAAGTAACTAGATCAGTCTCTTTTTAACAAGTGTCTATTTTGTTTGAATTGCAGAACAATAATAATAATACAGTATGCAGTTTAACTCCAATTTAACAACTGCTTTTATTGAAAGGATTCATCATTCTTTGCTTCTCTGTCAATAGAACTGAAAGCTCTCTAAGTTTCCAGAACAAGTGTATCACACATCCACCTCAAAGTGATAATTAGATTGTCAATAATTTTCTTCCTTACATCCATTTGACTGTAAATTGAATACAATAAATACTGTGGTTTTCATTTAGCGTTAGCAGGCAAGTATTTAAATAGGTATTCAATAAGTTACTTTGGTAATTGCTTTAGGTGCCATCAGGATCTAACACTAACCTTTTTTTTTTTTTTTTTTCTTTCTTATTAAATGGAAAAGGTGTCTCTGTAGGTGTAGTCAATGCAGTGGTAGTGATACTTTTATAATGCTCAGCTGGATTTTAATTAGCAAGTCCATTTTGTGACTCATCATTCATAATACTCCACAAACAGGAAGTGCATAGATTTAGTCACCATGTTTTAACCCAGTAGATCACAGAATTTACATATTAAGTCCCATAAAGAGATATGAACTTTTTCATACACTGCATGAAGACTTTTTTCCCATATACGATATTCTATTTGAACCACTTGTTTGCCAGTGAAGTTATATGAATACAGAAAGGAAACTTCATATATAAAAAGTATTATGGAGGGAGAAATCTCAAGAGATTTATAACATTCTGTGCATTTGATTAGCATGACTGTTAGCCCTTCCTTGAGACAGGTTAAATGGATTGGTTTAGATTCCATATAACAAAATATTCACTGGATACCTTTGCAAGATCCTCTAGGAATGTGGTAATTTGTTGTAATTAACTACTTGGACTATTTCTGTCAGAGACATTTCAATTCAGCTTCAGTTCTACATAGAGAGTCCTCATCATCATCTACAGATCCATTGCTTAATTAAACCATACGGCTGGAGCAGGACTTGTTTGAAGAGGAAAGCCCAAAATTTTCCCAGGAAATTTAAATAATATGGCTGTGCCTTGCTGTAAAAAAGTAAATAATGCATTCAAGGCACTTAAAATCAGCAATGACAACCAAAGAAAAACCTGTCGCAGACGTGAGCTATTCCACTCTAGGTAGCTCCGTATGCCTTATCCACCTCAGGCTTTAAAGCATTAAATAAATAACCAGGAGGTTTCTCCTCTGTGAGAAGAGTGTTATATCTGAGAAAATTAATTCTAACTGGAATATCAACCACCTGACTCCTAGCTCTGTAAAGCCTCTCAAAGAGGACAACTCTCACAAGAACTTCTAAACTAAAAAACCAGAAATAGCATGTACCATATATATAAACACATATTTGTGTAAATTCAAACCGACCAAAAAAAAAAAAATTAAAATACGCTTCAGATTTCATGTGCCCTCCTACCAAGGAAGGTAGAAGAAGCTTGAACTATACTTTTCTATACACGCAGATGTGAGGGAGCTGCAATTTGCCTTAATTTAAAGGTACAGCACCACCTGCTGTCAGCACACATCCTGGTGGGTGAGCACCGCTTTCACGTATTTCCACGTCCTTTCACTTGATCGTTCTTGAGAGCTTGGACTGTCTAGAGGTATTCTGGTAATATCACTAAAGTTAGAATGACATGTCTAAACTGAGTCAGAACAGCTTTTTCAAAATAAAATTCATTATTTCAATTTGGATAGAACAGAAATGAAGGTAATGATCAAACAAACTCTTCTTGGTATGTGTATGAGATTTAATTTGATCTTCAGAATTAGCAACATTGTAATTTAACTCATGATTGAAAATCTAGTGCCAAGCTTATACAAGATCTCCCCAAAAGGAGAATTTTTAACATGTTTTTGTATTGAAAATACCAGCTTGTTTCTATAAAAGTCTATGTTCCCTAAAAAAGAATATTTGCAAAAATTTACTTCTTAAATTAAAAAATGTGACAGCTTGCTATAACACCATATCCACCACTTCAGAATTATACCACTTTATTAAAATTATAATTTAAAATGTATTAATTTCTGAGGCAAGTTTTATTCATATTCATACATACTTCTTAAGGCTTAAATATCCATGAGAATAAAATTTCACTTATATACTTTAGATTAGTATTGTTGAAATGTCAGGCTATTATTTAGGTTGTGAAGTCTCTATGACAGGGATTAGCATTTTATTATGTGTTTGCTTAGTGACTTCTATAATGGGACTCTGCTCTGGCCTCATTTTCATACCAGGAAAGAAAAGTAAAACGAATCATAATCAAAAAGTGCTCAGCCCTACTAATCAAACTTCCTAAAACTCCTAAATCCAGTCTCCAGAGCAGCTTCATGAACACTTACAAGGAAACCTAAGGAAAACACAACCTTCCTGGCCCCATTAAGGGTACTGGAACATCATCTGACTTTTCAAACCTACTAGAAAGACGACTGTTTAACACACTAATAAACCAGCAGCTAACCAAATCTATGAATTAACATCAGATTTTGTTATTTTGATTTTTCAAACTCCTGTCTAAAATTTCAGGTAGGTAAAATCGGTTAATTTTGCCAGGTTCTCTCAGGAAGAAGTGAAACTTCCTCAGTGGAGCAGTGATGGAGTACCTGATAACGCCAACTCTTCCAAGGGCTTTTTGATGGAGTCCAGAAAATTTTCATTTATTTTGTTGTTGTATTTCAGCGATATATTTTCTAGTGCCCTCCTGTTTCAATAGGCACTTAAGATTGCTGCCATCTTCACCGTAAGCAAATGTTATAAACCCCACTGGAGTCACAAGTCCTGTATTCTTAGTGCTTGTGCTCAGTGGGAGAGAGAACTGGCAGGATACATGGAGACCTGTGCCAAAAGCATTATTAATTCTTCAGGTACTGTTAGCAGCTTCAGGCTACAGAAAAATAATTTACTGAGAAAAGCAATAGGGACTTTTATAACACCTTACAAGGTGAACAGACATATTTAGCTCTAAATAGCTCTAATAGTTTTCAAGGAACAAAGCACATAAATCTCAAAGTTGTGCTTTGTTGATGTATATTTTGTGGAATTAAACCTATTACTATGAGTATTTAAAAATCTGCTTGTTAGGAAACTGCTAATTTTTATCGCCTACTGTGCTAAGCATCCAGATGTCCTAAATAACTCTGGATATCTATAGTTATACCAAATACCAAATCAAATTATATTATTCATATAGATTTTGTCACAATCAGAATTCTCTAGATACAAGTATTCAAAATGTCTATTTCTCTAGTGTCACTGGCTTGTATGATCATGGTACTAAGTATTGTTAACTCAGTAAATACACATTAATTGATGACTTTCTAAAAGATACAGGCTGGCCAAGAAATGAGACTCTGTGGGAATACAAACAAGAAAAAAACTGCAGCTTCAATGAAATGCTATAAAATCTAAGATATTTGGGGATTCATATTGAAAATCAATGTTTTGCTTCTGGTCAACAAGTCAGACAAAAACATGATTTAAACAGACATGCCGTTGGTTAATCAAGATTTTTAGCTATATCTGGGTTTAAACTATTAACTGCAGACAGCAACAACTTTGCTGTGGAGATGAGCACACTGATAGGGCTGGAGTCATCGTGATATGAGCAAAATGCATAAAAGGCCTTTTTTTTTTTTCTAGAGCACGTGTTGAGGGAAAAAATCACGAGTCTCCACCTTTCCTGACTCCAGACTCTTTCCCATCTAAACAGCAGCTCCATCTAACCACGAATGTGGTTGCTGCTATAAACGACATACAAAATTGGATCATTGACACATTCAAAAGGTGGGTGTGAGCACTATTTATTCAGTATGAAGAGTTCTGAACCTTTTCCTTTTGCTGGTTTTGTATGACTGTGTTTTAATCCAGCTTGGTTTCTCTGTGTACCAGGTGATATCAATGTAAGGACAGTAGCTGATAACAAAGAGGTCAAACCCCATCATTTGTATGCAAACACAAGCCTGCAGAACTCAGAACCATTTGGGCATTGACTTCACAGATGGAAAACTGCAGAAATATCAGATTCTCAAGAACTTCTAGTTCTTGTCCTAGGAGTATCAGATACTCAACACTTGCTTGTCTTTGGGAACAGCTGAGAGAATTTTAGTGTATGGCAGCAGTAGGTCTAAGAGACAAACTCGATCTTTATGACTAAAGAATTTGATGAGTACTGAACTATTTATTTAATTTAATATCATATCTATAGACAATAAATGCAGAGATTTGAGGATTAAATTAATGCAGAAAATTAGGCAGGTACTTGTGCTACAAATTAGCTTTGTATGTATTTAAAATCATGTGCATTTCAGAATTAAGTGAACACCTGTAAATTAAGAATTTTAATAAGCTTTACTGATCAAAATATTAAATACAAAGCAACCGATAATCTTTTTCATTGATCAAGTAGTACACTATAGCCCAATAAAAAGGACATGTTTTAACAATAAGCATCATCTAGTAATATAAAAGGAAAAGAAACATATTTGTAGAAAATTTGTAGGTGAGAATATGTGTTAAAAAGTAAGGAAGACTTATTTATGATTTTACACTGGATGACTTTTCATGTTTTCTGGTTTTCCTGGGTCTAAACATAGAGAAAGATCAACATGCTACTATGTCTCAAATATGAACCAGCTATAATATGAACATAAAAGGTGTATGTGTGAGGAACAACATGTTTTATTAAGGTTTTTAACTTTAGCATGTTAAAAAACATTTGGAAACCTGTCTAAAATTTGGGTGGCAATCCAAAATAAAATTAATTTCCAATCTTTCCCGGAATTATTTTCAGTGGTTTGGCTACTTTTTGAAAACAAACAAGAAAAGCAAAAACCTACTTCTCTCTCTAAGCAAGAACCTTTTTAAAAGATGTAGTTGAGGATCCAGCCTCCCTAGTTAAATCTCTATGCCTGTACAATTGCTTCTTCTCCCAGTACTGAGTTGTTAATCAAATCTCAGTAGTAACCTACTCCTCAGCATGGAATTTTAGTATAGATGGTTTTATTTACCAAATTCTCTTTCTGCTTGTTTGCCTGTTGCAATACTGAAGGTCTCCTCAATTTGATCTTGTTGTCTTTTTTCTTTTACTGTCTGATAGAAGAGAAAAAACCACTTGAATATTCTATCCTTTGTACTACATAATGATTCTAGAACTAGGTCTTTCTCGAATAAAAATACTATATTTTTTATGGTCACTGTTGCTTTTATCACACAAGATTAATTCCATAAGCACCTTCATGTTAATCATGATATCAGTGTCTGCATCTTCACCAAAAAAAAACCCCAAGAAACAAAACAACCAAACCAAACCAAACCACCTCCAAACATAAAAAGGGTTTGTGTACTATGGCAACAGTAATTCTGTTGGATAATAAAATCATCATCAATTTTTTTTCTGCTGCCACTTTTTCTTCTTTTTAGATTCTTTTTGAAATTCGCATCTACAGAAAGACAACTATGACTCTGATACATCAACTGCTTCACAACTAAGGAAACTCTTCAATGAAAATTATCTACAGCACTGGTTTGCAAAGCCCATTAAAAAACTTATGCCAGAATATTAAAATAGAAACATCCAGATCTATGAAATCTATTCGTGCATTTTAATACCTACTAAGTATTCAATTTAAAAGAACCAGGAATTTCTTTGTAACACATTTTAAAAGTATTATTACATCAACTATGAATAGGAACATGGAACAAATTACTATAAAGGAAGAAATAAGCAAAAACCAGATTATGTCAGGTGTACAGTTAAAACTCTTGCTTTTTTCGATAGGTTTGTTGTCTCTAAACAAGTCTTTGTTGTTGTTCTGAGAAGTGTGATTCTGGATGTTTTTAAAAAAAACGTATTTTTCCCTCAGCACTTTGTACATATATACACCAGACCTGTACAAATATAAATTGCACTAGGTACAACGCTTTAAAAGCAGGACCTTCAAAACGTCAAGAAAAATAAGTGACAGTGACTTGTTGGCAAATATATTTCAAAGCATAGCACGGGACTGCAAGAGTTCATGTTAACTTGTCAAAAATAAATATTTTATTTTTCTTTCTTAAACTCAGCAATTTTACTAGTCTTCAGACAGTAAAAACTGCACACAGAGCAACTCTATTTTATTAATCACATTTTTTTGCTGGTTAAGCAAACACCTAAGAACTATCTTTCTTGGAAGTTGCCTATTGGTTTGATTCACCTTGACTTCTGAGCCAGGATTGAATAGGAATGTTTCTTTGAGAGTGAACTTTGACTATGTTTTTGCTTTTGTTTATTTGGTGGTTTTTTTGTTTGTGTTTTTTTGTTGGGTTGATTTGGTTTATGTTAATTGGTAGGAAACCAGTGATACAGTGAAAAAAACCAGTAAGCGATTTTTTGCTCGTCTATGGGCAAAACAGTCTGTGCTGACAATATAGTGCCCACCCGAGGCATATTTCCAAGCTTTATCTTTTGTCTCTTTCACATGAAAAGGCTTCCCTCATGGGTACATGATGGATATTTTGATGTCCTGTTCTGCTTTGAATCATGTTGGAGCGTTTTTTTGCTGCTTATGATGAATCTGATTTTTAAAGATGTAGCTCAAACAGTATTTTACCAATTCTTATAATCTTAAAATGGAACAAAAATTTATGCTAGAAACATGAAATATTAAGGTTAACAAGATTGTCTTATATGTCTAATCTCATGAGGTTTAGGTCCATTCATGTATTCTTTGGAACCTAACAATCTTTGCTCAGGACTGACAGTGGTGCAATGCTGGAAATATATCTTACTATCAAACCATCCTTCTAAGGCTTGTGAAAAAACAAATCTGGTTATTTCAGTGTGATTCCTACCGCGCTTCTTCATTTATCATAGCAGTAAAAACAAAATTGATGCAAAAGGAAATCTTGCCTTCTGGTCCCTCCAGAAAAGAGATCAAGTCACATGGTAACCTCTAATAAATGATGCCTTCAGATTACAGCTGATGCTTTAAATTGCCACAGTAATAAGAAAGACTGTGTTTTGATAGTAGTTATGGAGCAAATCCTTTAGAGAGAGAACAGGTTTTCACTTATGGCTTAGCCACAGACAACTTGCCTACCTTTGACAAGTCTTACTTAGGTCTGTATTTCCCATTTAAATAAAGGTAGATACTTAATTGCTTTCATTCTTTGAAATTTCTTAGAATTTTGAAACACCATCTCTCTGTTTGGGAATATTTCAGCAAAAAGGAACATACACTATTGTAGATTAATCTAGATACTACTGCAATTTTGCAATAATATTCCTTTTTTGTAGACTTCCTTCACACAAATTCCTTTCCCAAAACTTGCATGTCATTTTTTTTAATAATAAATTGCAGATAATAGAATTATAAAATATTTTGGGTTGGAAGGCACCTTTGAAAGTCATGTAATCCAATGCATGTGCAATGAGTAGGGACATTTCCAACTGCATCAGGTTGCTATAGCCCCTATCCAAAGTGAATAGAATTATTTTCTTGCACGAGGTTATGATGAACTCATGCAGACATGCTTGACGTCGTCTTTTTGTAACTGCTAATTGGCATTTAAGATAGCTGAAACAGGATCTGGGTTGGTTTTCTTTTCCTTTTTTGTTGGTGTTTTTTTCCCCTTATATGTCTTTACAAAGCAAATATCTGTAAATGAATAATTCAAAACTGAAGCTTGTGCAACTGTCTAAATTTTCAAGAAACATGATATGAAATATTCTTTTTAATGCAAATATAATGCATTTTACAGAGTTCTGTTTAAAATTCCTTTTTAATATGAACCTTTAGAGAATGTTTAAAAATGCATTTTCTGAGCTTTTTCTGTCCTATGTTGACTCTTAAACAAAGTAAATATTTAATAAATATACTAGGGGAGGAAGCCACCTGGGCACCATAGGCTATTATATTTAATAAAATGTTAAGTGGCAATATTTAAGTGGGGGAAAAAAAGTTTTATTTCTGCCATGGGATATTAACACTTTCCAACTTTTTTACATTTGGTCATGTATCCAAGCTACACTGACTCTTCAAAACTTGAATGTCACAGCTGTAGAAAATTGAGAAGCACTGTGACACTGATTTAGCTTGAATATCTGTAAATTCTCAAATGCATTAAAGACCTATTACTTCTTACCAGTTCAGCCTCAGTATCAGCTATCAGCCACTTATGAAGAAAATAACAGCAATTTGGATTAGATGTCAGTTGGCAAAATTATGAAGCCACCAGCAGTTTTCTGTGTGAAATGACCCACTCTTTCATGTGAACCATCTTTAAGTTCATTTCAGAGATGAGGTGTTTTAAAAAATAGATACTGACTGATGAAGGACTTTAAGGAAATTGTTTCATTGAATATACTTTTCAAACAAAGAAATTAGGATTAAAAACTATGTTTGGCATTCCAGACAACCACTAAATATCTTCCACAAGCCATAAAGTATTTGGGACAATGCAAAACAAACCAGCTTTGTTCTTTCCACCACGTTATTAAAGGAACTTGTGTATATAACCTGAATGTCTGCACGCCTCAAAGTAAAACTGCTGTGGTTTGAAACTGGCCAAACACCAGGCAACCATGAGAGTTGCTCACTCACCCTCCCCTGCCACAGCTGGGCAGAGGAGAGAAAAATTTAGCAAAGTATTCATGAGTTGAGTCAAGGACCGGGAGAAAACACTCCAAGGGCAAAACAGGCTCAACTTAGAGATACAAAGTGAGTTTATTGCTAAAAAAATCAGAGGAGGACAATGAAAAGTAAAACAAGCCCTTAAAAACACCTTTTCTTCCCCCAACCCCTCCTTTTCCACTGACAGCGCAGGGTGATAGGGCATGGGGGTTTTGGTCAGTTCATCACCCAAGGTTTTCTTCTGCTGCATAGGGAGAGGAGTCTTCCCCTGTGAGACCATGGGGTCCCTCCCAAGGGAGACAGTTCTCCGTGAACTTCTCCAACATGGTTCCAAACTCATGAGCAGCAGTCCTGCTAAAACTGCTGCAGTGTGAGCCCCTCCCACGGGCACACAGCCCTCCCAAAACTGCTGTGCCGTGGGTCTCTCTTACACGGGGTGCAGTCCTCCAAGGACAGGCTGCTCCAGCCTGGGAGCAAGGCCCTCTCTCTCCACCGGGTCTCCCACTGGATCACAGCCTCCTCCAGGCATCCACCCGCACGGACACCTCCCCCCCCCGGGCTGCGGGTGGATCTCTGCATCCCCCGTGGATCCCCATGGGCTGCAGGGGCACAGCTGCTTCACCATGGTCTGCACCACGGCCTGCAGAGGAACCTCGGCTCCGGTGCCTGGAGCACCTCCTGCCCCTCTTTCTTCACCGACCTTGGTGTATCCACGTTGTTTTTCTCACATGTTCTCACCTCCTCCTCTTCTCTGGCTGGAATTAAAACTGCACCCAAACTTTGTTCTGATTTTCTTCTTAAATATGTTATCACAGAGGCGTTACCAACCTCTCTCATTGGCCCAGTTTTGGCCAGCAGCATGTCCATCTTCAGAGCCGTCAGGGATTGGCTCTGCTGGACATGATGGAAGCTTCCAGCAGCTTCTCGCAGAAGCCACCTCTGTGGCCCCCCCTACCACAAACCAGGTCATGCAAAACCAAAACAAAGACTCAGAAGACACAAAGAATACTGAGAAAATCTATCCAACCCCAATCTTTCCAGTCTCCAAAATAATGAACAATGGTTTTGACTAGCAGTGTCATTAATAATGTTATTCCTGTCTCTTTCAAGACAAGCTGAAGTTCTTAAAAAAATGTTGCAGGCACATGCCTTGTTTTTCCTGTGATCATGTTTCTATTTCTTTCCAGAATATGGAATATGGAATATGGAATTTGACCGGAGTCATATACTCCAAATTTTTTTTCCACTATTAAATTTTCCAAGAACAATAGCTTTGAAAATGACTGAATAAATAAAAAATATATTCATTTATGTACTTAGGCTAAAATTGTGTTGCCATTTAGACCTAAGGTACATAGGTTCTCCTGTAAGTCTTTGTTTAAAATTTAATAATAATGTGACATTTAAAATGACACATTAAAATCAATATATAACAGCTGAAAAACTTACTTGTTAAAGAGTTTTCTCACCACTCTTTGAGTAATCTCTTTAGGTAAAGTCTGAAATCTTGAATATTGTCTTTCTAAAACATAGAGAAGCAAAAATACTCCTTAAGTAGTTATCACAAGTTCTGCTCTGAAATGAACTTAAATACAGGCTTATTTTCAATCTGTTTTAGCTAAAATTATCGTTCTAATTTGTACCTCATCTAATAACACTAATATCAATGAGTTTTTCAATCAACTTACTGTGTTTTCAACAACACACAGAGGTGTCTAAAGTACAGGTCTTAGGAGGAGCAGCTGAGGGAGCTGGAGTTTTTCAGTCTGGAGAAAAATAAAGCTCAGGAGGGACCTTATTGTTCTCCACACCTATCTGAAAGGAGGCTGTAGCACCGAGAGAAGCTGACCTTTTCTCAAGAGTAACAAGTGATAGGACAAGAGGAAACGGCCTTAGGTTGCATCAAGGGAGGTTTAGATTGGATATTTCGAAAACTTTCTTCATGGAAAGGATAGTCAGGCATTGGAACAGGCTGGCCAGGGAAGTGGTTGAGTCACCATCCCTAGAAGTGTTCAAAAGGGGTGTGGATGTGGCATTTGGGAGCATGGTTTAGTGCTGAACACAGCAGTGCTGGGTTAACATGGACTCGATAATTTTGGAGGGTTTTTTGTGATTTTACAATTCTATGTATGTTCTTTACAACATCTTTATTAATATTGACTTAACACAAATGTATCATATAAACATCGAGAAACAAACATTTTAAATTTATTGCTTTTGGACAAAGAGAAAATTAAGTCCTTTCATATAAGAGCTATAGAGTTAACCTATTAACTTTGTCTTTCTGAGAAGGACTGTAATGATGGAATTTGAGGAAAACAGAAACTAATGCCCATTAAGGAAAAAATACACCACCACTGGTGCACCTACTTAAAACTAGGAAAGACCAATCATATAATGAAAGAGAAAAACTCTTAAAAAGTAATTAAAAGCTGCTAAAGGAAATAAATACTCAAAAAGACTGGAATATTCATAAAACAGGTTACATGATGTTTTATGCTTATAAATCATCAGTCTTTAAAAAATAAGTAAATAGGTAGAATCTGAGTGGGAAAAAAGTTAACATGTTCATTCAAATGAGATTAAAAAAAATTGAAGCAAGTACTTCAGGCAACTTTCCCATTAGAATTTACCACCCTTATACATGACACAGTATATGATACCATGATATTCTTATCTTTGTAAAAATTTTTGCAGTGGGCTAGAATGACTCTTGCAAATGTCAAACTAAAATTGAGGCAGACGTAACCCAATGGTACACTTTCAGGGGGAAATAAACACAGGGAAAACTTGTGTCTGTGTCTCAAGAATCATTATTCTTTATCTTAAGAACTTAGATCCTCCATCTTCCTCTTATCTCCCGTCTGAATATTTCACTGGTATGTTTTTAAGCTGGCAAATTTTAAGAAATCAGGCTCATTATTCTAATGTATTAGTGAAAGACAAGTTTTCAACTCATTAAAATGCTGATAATCTTCTGAAAGCCCTCAATTGCCTTTTCAATTACTTCAACAACAAACATGACAGTTTCTGTGTATAAAGGCATTCTTTCAAAAATTACTTGTTTTCAAAAAAAACAAATATCTATCTACTCTGCTGGAGGTGGGGAGGGCAGAAGAGAAAATTGCTATATGTATTTTCATTTAAATAAATAGATTTTATGCATCTTCCACAGACTGGCACATTGCTATGTGCATGTCTTCAACAGGAACAATATATTGAAAAACTCCTTGGCTTTGTTCTTAGTCCAAGTTCTGTCAGCAGCTAGCATTTAATTTAGAGAATTTTTTTATAAGAAATATTTTCCTTAATTTCTTTCGTCACACAGCTTTTTAATTAGATCTCAAGTTAGTAAACATACTTAATCCCTCCCTTGGCATTTCTCAGGCTGATGATGACCATGTTATATTGAGATTAAAATGTCTCCAAAGTTGTTTTGGCTTCTTGGTTTGTTTTTTCAAACACTCTTCAGGCTGGAAACCCTTTGGCAATGCCTTTAGAAATACGACTGCTTCCTGATTTTATTTTCTTTTTTCTTTTGTTTATTTTTCCTTCAGTTTATAAAATATGCAAACTAACTAAATACCCTCAGTATATGAGCAACGGAAAGAATACAATTGTTAATAGCAGGTTTTGAATCTTGACAGAAAAGCCAATTTGCAAGACTTGACTAACAAAAATAAATATTCCAAACAGCCATCACTTCAAACTTCTCTTCCTTACTTACTTATATACCACACCATGAAATAATATATTGTGTGTATAAGCAACCCAGTGTGGCAGTAGAATCAAGCTCTACCAAAACAAGGAGGAACAAATTGTACACTGAATGATTTATTATTTAAAAAGTTTTCCTTTCCTCTGATTTCAGTTGAATACAAAACCACTAAGTAGTACTTACATTTGTCTTTGTTATTTTTATTAATTTCTAGTACAAATCTGTAAAGATTTATAATTATAGCAAAAGCTGCCTTTCATTCCATTTATAAATCCATTAATTTAAAAACTGTCTAAAGCTTCTAATAATTAGTCACAGATAGTTGAACAGGAAAAAAAGCCCGACTCGTCACCACCCTTTGTTTGTGAATCATGTGGGTTTTCATTTATCAATATATTATCAGGATAACACATGGTCCTGTTCAGAGACCCTTACTCACTCCACTGAGCTTCATGCTGTACAAGTATTGAAAATTGTCTTAAAGGAAGTTTAAACAATGAAACTACAGGAAGAATTGTAGTAGAGAAGAGCACAGAACATTTAGGCTATCAGCAACTTCATATATGCAACACAAGACCAGAAAAACTTAAGGAGATTTTTGATGAGAAAAATGTTTAAAACTGCTCACGTACTTGTAGGCACAATGATGGGAAGCAGTAGAAAAAGCCTGGCTGTGCTTAAATGAGGAGCAGGATGGAAGCTGCCAGCACAGACTGGTGGTCTGCACCAATATTTGTGATAATGAATTAGAGATGACAGGAAGGGTGGAAGATGGCCTAATCGACTTCAGAGTGACAGTGATAAGCTTGTACTGTTTTACAATATAAAGAAAGGGAACTAGAAAACGGATGGACAGAGAAGAATAGAAGAATAACATGATGAAATACAATTCGTTATAAAATTATATGGTATCAGCACTCAGTGGCTAGACATGAAGCAAGACTGTATTTGTCTACATGAGAGATGAACTTGTAAAAGTGATTGATACATAAGCTGACATCCTGGTGTATTAGGGTCACAGTCATTTTCTCTATAAACAATGAATAACCGCCAAATATCCAAACTTTCTGTATTGAGCATGTCTGGAATGGAGTTAACGTTCACCATAGCAGCCTTCATAGAGGTGTTTGTACTGGCAGGTAGAAAGGGGTTGATAACACACCAGTGCTTTTCCTACTGCTGAGCAGTGCTGGCACAGCATCAGGGCTGACTCTCCAACTCCTTCTCCAAGACTAGTAGGTTGCAGGACAGCAAGAGTTTGACAGGGGGCATAGGCAGGACAACTGATCCAAACTGACCAAAGAGATAGTACATACCATATGATGTCACGTTCATTAATAGAAGCTGAGAGAAAAGAGGAAGGCCTGGAGGGGGCATTGGTTATAGAGTTATTTGTCTTCCAAAGTAACTGTAATTCATACTCGATCTTCAGTTCTTAGGGAGTGACTAGACTCTGCCTGCTGGTGGGAAGTAAGAGAATAAATAATTTTGCTCTGCTTTGTTTCTTGTTTCCTTTACTTCCATTCATTATACTGCCTTTTCTCCTGATCCATGAGTTTTTTAATCTTTTCTGCCCTCATCCTGTTGAGGAGGGGGAGTGAGATAACAGCTGAGTGGGCACACGGCAGCCAGCCGAGGTCAATCTGCCTTATTTTCATTTCTGCTTTTTTCCTTATTTATTATTTCTGTAGAAAAAGTTGTCTTATATTAATAATCATAATTTTAAGAATCACTCTTGTAAATTTCTCTCATCTCTGACATTTTTTGTACGCATGTCTCAGTTTTCCCCACTAGCATTTTAACAAGCAACATTATTTTCCTTTTTGAATTACTTAATGGGATCATTCCAGAATGATGCTTCTTTGAAGAATAAATCTTTAAAGAAGAGGAATTGTTACTGTAGCTGTGCCACTGCAAACAATTAGAAAGTCCTGTAGAGGAAGAGCAGAACAACATTGATGTCTTGCCCCAAAAGTTATCCAAGGAATTTTTTGGTCTACAGGGATGGGCATTCTTAAATTAGAGAGTGGAATATCTGCTGAGTCAATGGGCCCCAGACTTCACTCAAACTTGATCAGGAATGAGCTAGGTCTCTCAAGCTCTTCCAGGTAAGGGGACACAAGGCTGTAGGAAACAGAGTTTACTAAATTCAAGTCTACCTGCTGAAATTCCAGCTGGAAAACTCAGGACATAAATTAGAATGTAAAACCTTAAATGAATTAAAAATTAGACATAATTTTGTCCTTCACTGTATTTAAATCTTTATCATAATGAATAATTCAAAAATCAGAGGAAGAAATGACAGAGAGAGACTGCCAGTTTCACAGAAATTTCCAAGAGAACAAAGAGAATGTTAAATGAAAAATGAGAGGAAAGCTTTCCTGCCTTTAAGGTATATTTTTGCTATAGAAAGGTAATCAAACATTTTTATTATAGAAAAATAAAGTAATGTAGAAAATATATACATATAGGATAGATTTTCCAGCCTGTTTCATACAAAAAAAAAAAATAATTTTAAAGATACAAAAATAAAAACTTGTTATGCCAGGCTTCTTAGAACCTGTCTTGTATGGGGCACATCAGATAAGAGTACAGTAGATGCTACAAATGTATCAGGGCAACTCAATGACTTGTGTTATAATGCCCCAAATAATCTCATTGAAGTACACTTAAACCAAAGTACATCATTTCATTGTGGAAAATACAACTGGCAAAGATTAGATTGTCATAAAAGGATTCAATTTATCATCTATTTGTTATAAAGGTATATATGCAAGTTTAAGAGAGAGTAAGAACTGTGAGCTTATAAGAATTTATAATATAAATTATAATTTATAATTTAAACCTAGCTAAGACAAATCTTAGATCAATACCTTCTCTACTTAGCAAATCACCTGGGTTATTTGATGGAACTAGTTTGAGTCTTAATTTAAAAAAAAAAAATCTTTGAATTTTAAAACCTATATAGAATGATACCATTTTTTTTATTATGCCCATACTTGATTGTTGAATAAAAGAGCCGCTTAAACATTCATGCATGTAACCTTAGGTTGCACACATTATGAAGTCATCCAGAGAAGATAGTTGACAATTTCTTCCTCTCTCTGATATTCTTTGTCATTGTGGTTTGAGATTGTCTGTGCTAATCCAAGTATTTAGTTCTCCTTTGGCCTACTGCTGCAATTATATTTAAAGACAGAAATTTAAGCATATGAAACTGGGTATGCAAACTACCAACTGATTGCACATTATGTGTATTACAGAGATAATCATTCTTATGTTGCCAGAAGCATTTAAGAGCTAGTTTCTATGAAAGCACTATAAATCTATCAGCCCGACACTTGAAAAGGCATTAAAGTTTTTGTCAATAAAGTCCTTAAAATACTGTGTGTTCAAGAAATCATTAGAAGGGATATATAATCTATGTGTGAGGATACACATGTGCATCTTTCCAGAAAAACATTAAAATCCTGTAGCTACTGTAACTATGAAGTTAAGAATTGCAGTAGATTGAGGATAGTCTGTCAAGAAGTAAGAGAAAAAAACAACACCCACTGCAATTCTTTTTGAAAGCGTGCATGTGATGACAAATTTATCAACAGGTGGGAGATGCTATAGTCATGGACATTATAAGAGGAAAAATATTGAAATCATTTCTTCAAAGGATATTTTTTTTGTTTTCAGAGAAACTGCTTCCAATTCCATTCTTTTTCCAGTTAATTTTTCCAGTAAATATTGTTCCAATAATATTTATTATATTTATAATTTTGATATAATTTTGATTCCAATTAATGTGACTTGATCTGCTAGTTTTAGGATCTAACATATACTTTTATCTTCTACTATCATAGCAGTCGTCATGATGGAAAAGAAACTTGCACAGTAATTAAAAAGTATGTTGTTAAAACAAAGACAGTGTTGGAAGTGCACTTTTAATATGCTTTATGTAGGAAGCCTTATATAATAAAACCCAAGGAAATAACTGTTTATAACAAATTAAAAATAGTATCTCTGAAGCCTTATTTTTCTTTTAGGAGGTAATATATTTGCATTAACACAAGTCATGATTGACAACTGACATGTTGTATTTTGTTCTGAGGCTTGAATTAGAATAAAAAATAGTTTTGCACTGCAGAAATTATGTCAGAGTGAATTACTTGCCTTTTTTACCCCCCTTTTTTATGTTGGACAGCTTTATGTCGTGCCATAACATATCACAAGCTGTGGCTGACAAATAAGATAAAATACGATGCCAGCAGAGCAGCCACAGAACACCTTAAGCCAAGAGTATCAATTACAATGTAAATGTACTGCAGTGACAAGCACAATTACAATAAAAACATTTAAGATGCACTAAATATGTGATATTATTTCCTTAGCTACTTTGATAATGATCAAGAATTTTGGTAAACATGTATATTATTACACTTTTATAAATTGTAATGGTTTTCTATTTCCCCTTGTGAGCTAAATACTGCATCTGTTACACAGATTAGACAATTTGGATGTAAAATTCTGTAGTGTTCTCTTTATCACTTTCCTTTCGTATTGTAAGGCATTTCTTTAGGCTGTAGTTTGGGTTTTTTTATGGAATCATTGGTATCTAAGGCTTACATGTTGAAAAGTACTTGAGAAGGTCATCCAGACCAGCTTCCTGCCCTAAACAGCTCCACTTAGATCAGGTTGCTTAGGGCCTTATATTGTTTTGTTTTGCATACGTCCTTGATAGAGATCCAACAGCCTCTGTGGGCAACCTGTGTCAGTGTTGGACCATACTCAGGG
This sequence comes from Eulacestoma nigropectus, assembly GCA_013397775.1. Lineage (NCBI taxonomy): Eukaryota > Metazoa > Chordata > Aves > Passeriformes > Eulacestoma > Eulacestoma nigropectus. Next base: position 799,286 of record VZTE01001955.1, read on the forward strand.
TCAATTCCTTTTTCCTTGATATCTAACCAACCCTGACTGACTCCAAGTTGGTTTTGTTGACTCTTGTCCTACTACTGTGCACCTTCTAGAGAAGGCTGATTCTGTTTTTTCTGTACCCTTCCATCAGGGTGCGGAAATTAGTTCTTCCCTCTGCCTTCCACGACTATGTTGTTGGGGTGCGGCAGCACCATGAGGTGCTGACCGGTGAAAGCATGGATGGCCAACCCACATGGGTTCGTTGGTGGGACCATGCAAGGGGCCAAAACCTTTAAGACGATGGTAACAAACCATAAGCCCCTGCGGCTGCAAGGAAATCCCCTGCTCCTGGTTGGCCAACCACCTCTCCTCCCTTCTTCCCCCATATATAGTTATGTTCTGGAATGTTCCATGTTCTTCAATGACCCATTGGTTCCCAGGTTTTTCTCCCCACCTCCTATGCTCCCTACTGGTTCATTGCATGTTTCCCTGCCTTTGTTCCTCCCATTCACTGGTTCATGATTTGTTCCCTGAGTATTCTCCGCCCCTACCAGTCGACTTATAAAATCCCATGTCACCCCTGTTCGGGGCACTTCTTGCCCCTCCTCCATTTGCTCCAATAAACCTGTTCCTGCATCGTCATGAAGAGTCCATCCCTTCTTCTTTGCCTTCTCCTGCGCCTTTACCATTGATGGGTTTGTGAGCCCTTTGCGCGATCCCGCAGGCCTTCCCACTGCACTATGTCACAGACCATCTTGTACTGCAGAGCTCAAAAGTAGATGTGGTACTCCAGACACCGTCTTATAATTGCCAGAGAGGAGGAATTACTTCTCTCAACTCTCTGAATACTTGCTAATACAGCCTAAGAGAAAGCACAACCAAAGAGGTGACCTCATTTCTAAATCACGTTATGTGTTTAGGTGAAAGAGATAGTGCTTATAATAGTCTTTAATTCCTGTGGGAGCACCTTCCTCTCTCAGAGCAACTCATCATCCTACTGAAAGGAGTGTTGGTATGGCTCTTCTATGCTGGTAATACTCTTAATCAATCTCATTTCACACCGTTTACACAGCAAGGTAACACCTGCTATAAAAGCACCAGAATGAGATCAACGATAAGTGATGCACAAGTTTGACAGCTACTGTTTACAACAAAACAGCAAAAAGGTTTTGTTTCCTTTAAGATTCTGCCTTGTTACTGGTGGCTGAAATGCACTTCTCCCAGGACAAAGTGTATCCACTTACTAAAATGGATTGTGCAAAATGGGCACCAGTGACTTGTAGCATAGCTTTGAGCCCAAGGTCCATGGTAGCAGCATGATAACTGCATAAATAAAGACACTGCTGAGATGTCACAATAGCAGTGAGTGACTGAGGGAGCCATGAGTAACACACATGTTCTTCAGCTGGTTTTGTGTCACTAGTTTGTGTTGCTGTGGGAAAGCAGCTGATAAATTATTGGTTGTACAATGATGAATATTGAAAAAAATAGGAATGAGAAAGTATGACCTATGAGCTTCTCTCAGGGTATCACAAAACAGTCTACAGATAAAGATAGGTAAAGAGAAGTTACTGCCTTGTAAAGGAATCAGCAAATTCTTAAATTTACTGCTACACTGAGAGTTGCTAAGGGAAGGACCAAACTGTTGAATATCCCTGTTTGAATATCCAAAGGTCATTGAGGGAAACCATAAGACATCCAGATGCATATTATAAGACAAAAGCTGTGCTGAAGCAGGAAACACATATTTTATGAAATATAGGAAGAACTTACTAAAATAAATGGACCTAAATCCCCACAATTCTGTGACTGTCTACAGACTCCCTTCCTTCCTGCTGCTGCTTCACTGTCCTGTTCTTGTTCCCTACCTTAACATCTTGATCTTCAAAGTAAAAGTAAATAAAAACCACGGTGACAGAATAATTGCAGTATCTGCTGTGACACTGCTATCTCACTTTTCATCTGACCTACCTACTTAAATTGTATGGGTTTTTTTATTTATTTATTTGTTTGTTTTTTAAGTAACCTAAATCTAGCAAAAGAATAATTACCATCCATTACGTAAATTTAAAATTTCTAGTTTAGTTTACTTTGGAAAGAAGGCAAGCTTATACAAATACTATTAATTTTTTAGGGCACTAGCTGGAAGTATTATATGTCAAATGTAATACATGGGCTATGTTATACATGGTTTGGGGAATGAATTTGATTAATTGCTATAATTTATGTTGTTTTTACTTCAAGTACAAAAAATAAACCAGTTTGTTTCATCAGCAGTTTTTGTCTTAGTAATTCTGTAAATTCTAAAGTATGCATTTCTAAAGAAATATTAAGGAACAACCTGTTGTTACATTTCTAAGTTTAAAAATAAAACACTATTTTTGTGAATATTTATGCCCTTAAGTGACAGCTCAGCATCCTCTGACCCATGCTCCCTCGCTCTGAAATCTGGTTTCTACTCTGAGGTGACGAGTTCACCAATGGCAAGGATTACAGAACATCTATTTAAGTATTCTTCATTGATTCCTCTCAAAATCGTATTCTAGGGTTTTTGCAGTGTTAGCTTGTCATGTAAGACTCCTGAAAGTCAAGATTCTGAGAATAGCAGTAGTTAGCAATGTTTTTCTATATGGACCTGAATGGTTATTTAGAAATTCTATTTATAGAAAGAGTTATTTAAAAATAAAATTCTGAAGCTTAAATTTAAACAGATATAATAAAGGAATACACTGCACTGAAACTTCTAAAATGGCAAGAGAAATTTCTAATGATATCCACAACTATCCACAGTATATTGGAACAAGCCAATTTAAATTTTAAATAATCAAAAGTGACACTGCAAGTTGCATCTCTATTATGCCTGTCAGATGCTCTTATATGTGATCAAGAGGGCAATTCAAATTTACAGAAGACAGAGTTTCTGAAGAATCTGGTGAAAAGTATCTTATTTGAACTTCCTGACAGTACAAAGGAGAACAAGCCTGGATAACAGGAAGCCTTACTAACTTGGGCATAGTCTGACTCTGCCAGCCAGTGGCCAGCATACTAATAATTTCCATAGTTAACAGGTTATTTCTGTAAGATGCTGATTTTCACAGAACTCTCACAGAAGGATAATACTGATGTGATCAATAAGGTAGCCATTACTCTAATCAAAGATCTAATGCATTGCTTCTAAGCAATAAAAGTCAATGTAATGTCAGTGCAATTTTGCTTGTTCTAAGGAATATCTTAATTCGATTTCATGCAAAATTGACAGTTGAAAAACAAGGAAATCTCTTGCAGTCACATAGTCAAGGATTATATCACCCATCCCTCCTTGATAAAGTTTAAGAGAAAATTCATTGCAACCATTCTACCTAGCTTGTCAGTCGAATTTGGGAAAGAAAAATGTAATATGGTGATTTCAATTCTCATCAATTTATACCAAATTTCAGAAGACAAATGCTATGATTAACAGATGAAATAAGACAACTCTGCTTGAGGATGATTGACATTACTCTGTGTGGGAGAAGCAAGAAACCAGTGAATGCTGTTCTATTGCACAAATACATGCGTGTGATGCTGCAGTGCTGGAGAACAATGTTTTTGAATTTGTGATCACTGATCATTTCATGCAAAACTTATGAGATCATTTCTGGCACATATGGATAAGCAATAGCAGTTTGTGAAAGCAGTATGTGGTCTGTGGGGCAAAGATCATGTATTTTTATAAATTCACAAAAATTCTTACCAATTCAAAGAGTAAGCCTTGTGAAAAGATGGGCACAAAATTTCAACACTTCTGTCGATTGCCAAAGTATTAAAAAAAAATCCAACTAGTCATGCAATGAATCCTAGTGAGTAGAATGAACATCTTGGTGCAATGCAAACTCAGAATTTTTAAGAGAAGCATAATGAAAAACACTGAGTAGTTCTGTGTACTAAGGGGTTTTGCTGGTTGTTGTGTTTACAGTATGCCTACTTTATTTTTTGAACAGTCTTTTCATGCTGTTCCATGCAAGTTTTACATATGTTGACAGTGATGGCCAAAGATGTTCTTATGTAGAGCTATAAATATGCCAGGCTTAATCTTTCTTCAGCTCAAGAGACACCTAGAAGAAGGCAACATTTCATTTTATAGAAATTCTCTTGACAGTCATAACCTCACACTATAAACAGAACAAAACCTTTAGGTGAAAAATTGACAAACTGCCATGAATGAACCAAACTTCAAGGCTTCGGGTTCTTGTCTGCAATCTCTCCCTCAGTGCTTGGTGTTCAGAAGACAGCATGAGATACTCTATATTAATGAAATCTCATGCCAGTGAAATGAGATAATTGCAGATGTGGGAATGCAATATACACAATTAAGGGTTTCAGTGACATGCTGTGACACGGTTAAAAAAAACTTGCAACACTTAAACTATCATAGGACTTCTGAAACATGTTTATATTGAGCTCAGAAGAGAATTCTGTCTGTTATTTCCTTAATGCCTTCAAGTCCCTCCAGACTTCCATTAAAAGTAGTAACAATGAAGCCCTTTGTCCATAATAAACAAGTTTTGCATTAGAAAACAGAAGCCAAGAGAGTTTGAATGTTTCTGATAACTACTAAGTTAGTCATTCAAGGTATTCCAGGAAGAAATTTGTAGAAATATCAAGATTAGTCTTTAAAACATTTTTTCTGCTGTATCATGAATATGGTTACAACAACCATTCCCAAAGCAGTTCCAGATGCATATAGAACTGCAGAGGTAGTTCACACATCATGCCATGCCCCAGAAACAGCAATAGACTCCCAATGTCACTTAGAATAATATTACATCTGGAAGTGTTAGAAATCTATGAAAGGCAAAACTGAACAATGCTGAATTTTCTCTGTGTGCTCTTTGTAAGGCCTTATGTATTACTGGTTTGTTGCAAAAGGGTCGTAAGAATTGTGTCACAGACTCACTCCTAAGGTCAAAATAGTGTCATATGCTGTACGGAGTTAAAGAGCACAGGTGCCTGTCTCAAACACTTTTCAGGCCACAGAAGGACTTTGCCATGAGATAAGCACAGAATGGAGCACCAGGATGGCTTGAACTCCAGGCCTGGCAGAGGTGAGATCTGGTTCCAGGATGGCTTGAACTCCAGGCCTGGCAGAGGTGAGATCTGGTTGGCCCATCCTAGTTAACACATCTGGACCAAAATCCCAACTGTGGCAAACTGTATAAAGCAGCTGCTCGAACACATATCACTGGTCAAAGATTACCCTAAGTTATGGGACAGATGGCATCTGCCCACCACCAATGAACACCAAAGCCCCCCCAAATACGCCTGCGTTGATACCCGGAACTTGGTGTGTAAGTTAAGCCACCACAGAGAAAACTTGAGATAAGATAAAGGTGGTACTATTGTCCAGGTGTTATCTCAGACCTAGGGGGAGGTTAACAAAACTAGGGGAGAAGAACACATCACTGATATTGGACACAAAGAATACAGAATTTGTGGACCACAAGGAAAGCCAAAGCAGCAACTGTGCTGAATCAGCTCTGATTGTGTACAAGGTAATTCTGGCAGGGGATCATAAACCACCAACTCAAGAAACCCGTCAACTAAAAAGTAAAGAAAGACTGAGCATGTGGACTAGTTAGCACTAGAAAAAAGGGAATAATTTAACCAATAGAATAAGAGAACTTTGTAGACAATGAGCATTAATTCCATTGTTTACTAAAAGATATAAATGGTGGAAAGTTTCACTCAGGATCCCCACCACTGAGAAGCTCAGGGTGAAGAGAGACCATTAAGACACCACTGGATCTACAGGTGGTGACTACGTTCTACTTGATCTCTTTCTCTTCTCTCTTTTTTGTTCTTTCTCTCTACCTCACATTCATTGTTAAAAAAAAAAAAAAAACTGTATTACTGACTTTGACATATGATCTTGTTTGCACCTTTATTTGGGCAGAGGCATCTCTCAATAATTAAATATTAATATATGCTTTGATATAAAATAGATCTTCCTACAAAATATACAAGTGCATGTAGTGATAGCACAAGGAGCAAACTGAAAAAGAATAGGTTTAAACTAGATATTAGGAAGAAATTCTTTGCTATGAGAGTGATGAGGCACTGGGACAGGTTGCCCAAAGCAGATCCAGATGCCCCATCCCTGGAAGTGTTCAATGGGGATTTCAGCAACCTAGTCTACTGGAAGGTGTCTCTGCCCCTGGCAGGGGGGTTGAAATGTGATTTTTAAAGTCACTTCCAACCCAAATAATTCTATTATTCTATGACTATTCTTTCCTTTCTTGAAAAGATATATAGAAGATATATCTGTATCATCCTCTTTAATTTTTAAAGTTCAGCTTCATCTGCAGAATCTATCATCCATCTATCTATCTATCTAATCTATCCATCTATCTATCTTTCTCTGGATCATTGCTCAACTTATAAATATTAGCTCATTTATACTTAATCCTGCACATCATTTTCCAATACTTGGATCCATTTTCAGATTCTTATAATTTTGTTAAACTTCATACACAAAGGACGAAACTTTCCATGGTAGATATTTACCTCATCATATAATACTTCCTTATTTATTTTTAAAATAGCAACAAAATGAAACCATTGTCATAATTACAATAAAGAAATGCTATTTACACTTTTTATTGTTGTTTTGCTTGTTCACAGTTGCTTTGCCGGTGCTGTACTAGTTTGAATTTTAACACACAGTTGTCAGTCTGTCAGGGACATACCCTTTCTCATTCCTCTGGAGAATAGTACCTGCCTGCTTGCTGGTGCAGCTGAGGCTGCCAGAGGAGCACACGGTTCCGCCCTCCCAGGCTCTCTGTACATTCCTGCCTTCTTGCAAAAATGAATGTAAGAGGTGGTAGAAATAGACTACAGTTAATAGTACTCTTAAACACAAAAAGATCTGACTCCAAACTAAAAATTGTGATCTGTGAGCATCACTATTGCCCACCAGTCAGGTCAGTAGCTGTCAATCTCACAAATATTTCACAGTTCTTACAGTGGTCTAAGTTTTGAAAGGCATAATTTTCCTGACTCTTTTTAGAAAATATATGAAAAAGGTCACAAAACCAAAGAGCACAACATTTTAGAAGACTGGAATTAAAATTGTCTGTCCAAGTCTAATGGGCATTTTTCTTAGGATTCAATAGTCAATTCTCTGCAGATTTTTCTTGTTCTATACTTAGAACCCGGCACTTTCAGGGAACAAAGTGATGACTGCACTCTGAGGTATTTGTTTGCAGTGGGGAAAGATGCAGGAAAATAACCTCTCACAAAACAGAGAAAATGCATTACAGCCATGAGCAGCTGCACTTCTCCCCATAGAAGTAGGTGCTGTCTTCTCTTTCAGAATTTCTGTGCAATGGTTAACAACCTTTTCTCCCAGTAGTGCCTTTCATATGACCATCATTTTGATGTTGCATTTCTTTAAATGACCAAAATACAGAATTTATTAACAGAGCTTAGTGAGCACCCATGAATATCACAAAAGTGGCTCAAAATTACTAATATTATTCAAATGGTAAATTACTTGAAAAAAATTAAGCTTTTATCATTTTAGATTAAGATTCAGAGTTGCTGGATGTTTAACCTTGTTTTGTGCCATTTCTCCACCTGTCAGATGGAGATAATTTTTCATCTCTCTCCTGGAAATAAAGTTTCAAGATGAATAAAGGCTTGCAAAGAAAAGTCCACCTGTTATTTCATAGGCAGTTCAATGTAGAGATGATATGAAGTAAAATATGACATGGCAATAGAGAATGAATGAGGGCATAAAATTAAATTCAGCTTCAAATAGCTCTTAGAACATTGTTCTTTCCACAGAGTCACAATTCCTGTAGAAAAAAGATGGTACTATAGATCCCCTGCACACACACTCTTGTGATAAAAGATAGATTACATGAAACAATTTCTCATCTGCTAAAACATCTGAATATTTGAATTATATATGCTAATTATATTATTATATCATTAATCAGATAATTAATATATGTATGAGCTTGTTAAACTTAAGTCAAACACTCCTTCATGTTGCATGTTTCTTGTTTTTCTCCTTCCAGATATTTTTCTTTCTCCTTCTCAATAACTTTCATTGCTCTTTTCTGAACCGTAATATTATGAATAGCATTCTGGTAAGATACTGTAAAAAGATTATGGCAACAGAAGTTTTGAGGCTTGAAAAAATTTTTTGCTTCTCCAATTCATAGCATTGGTGAGAGCAGCTAAAAATCACGATTGCCTCTTTCTGATACAGGTGATATTAAAATCCCCTGTCAACACAATATCTAATTTCAACTTCATGCCTTTCAGTATTATTTATTTATTTCTGTATTTTTTTTCAAATCTTTGGATTTATGATTTTTTAAACCAGCTGCACAGTATTTCCACATGTCAAATCAATGCCTATACTTGTAACTCCTAACCTTATTTACATGTTTGTAATCTGAAATAGAACTGGCTTGTGATTTTACAGGTGAGATATATTATCAACTATGCATTCTAAAATGTTCCAAAACCACAGTAGCTAATCAATAGTTTAAAATTCTGATTGTATTTTCAACAGGATTAATGAGTTTGAAAAAAAAAGAGTATCTGTCCCATCTGCCTGAAAACAAACGTTGTTGTGAGAACTGAAAAAGCAGCAGAAATTCAGTATATTTACTGCTTCAAAAATACCTGGTATTTGATAGGCTCCTATCTACCTGAAGCTAGAAAAAAAGGGGCAGATATTTTAATTCTTTTTATGTTCTATTTTTATTCATGCAAGAAGGAAAAGTCAGCAGCCCAGCATTTAGTAACAGAGCAATGAAAAAAGGATGTTAGGATGTTAGCTTATTGTCTCAAAACCAGCAGTCACTGAACAGTCACTAATTCTATGTTCTATGTGTGTACACACACACACACACAAACACGCTCGCGCACACACACACGTATATGGGTCTTAGAAAACAAATGAAACATCAATTTTTAGGTCTTATCTGGAGAAGATTTAACACATTCATAATTTTTAGAATGTGGATACTGTAATGGCGTTCAATCTCAGAGCTCAACACGTCTCCAAAAGCATCTGCAGGAACAGATGCCTACATAATTTTATAGAGTTCCTGCATGCAAAACACTACATAAATCGTGTGAATCTCTTCAAAGATAGGAGAACATTAGAGAGAACATTAGGCTAGGTAATACAGCTATAGGATTTGCCAATGTCAAAAAGCCCTTAGAAATGGATTTCACTTTGCATTTTCTCCATTTGTATAGACTACATATATTTATAGTTGGTCTGTGTTTATAGATACACAGACACATGCTTACAAAGAAAATAAAAACACCAGAATTACTTTATATCCATATATTGGTTATATATAGTTCTCCCAGACAAAGATAGGGAGAAAATTCTGCATTTAGAAAGCACAGTGGTATCAGTAAGGGTTATCACTTTCACTGATATTAGATAAAAAGAAATTTTCTGCTTTGTGCTGGGCTTCAGGAGAAGAAAACAATAAATGTGCATGTGTAAGCAAAACAGTTCATGTTACCAGCAAATGCAGCAGACCTTCAAAAGGATTTAATTTTTAAGTTCCTTCTTTTGATCTACTTTTATTTCCCCTCAATATTTGCTTTTGCAGTAAAAAACAGTAAGGGTCATTTCTGAAACAACATTTTAAAGTTTAAAGCCAAATACTTTAATAAGGTTTCCCTTATCTATGAAACAGTTCTAAACATCCTCCTTCCTGGAACACTGATAAAATTCAAGACCTGCTTATTTTAAACTTCAAATGTAGTGTGCAAATTGCTCCTGTTATAATATTGCAGCATTGAATTGTCTAATAAAGTGGCGGAATAAGCATGCCACATACAGTAGCTGACCTGCTAATCCCATGAAAATGAGAGAACCTCTGAAGGCAAATATGACAAAGTCTAATTTTTTCTCTCTCTTCAACTGGATTAGAAGAAAATCAGGCTGAAAGAACAACACTGAAGAATTAGAGCTTGATTGACCCCTTCCTTTGTGGAATCATGTGTGCCTGTCCTGAAAAAACTTGAATAGTTCACGGCATCAGAGCAGTGGCACGTAAGACTGATTCAAGTGTAAATAATAACTCAGAACACAAGAAGGCAGAAAGTCTGTTCTAAGACAGGATAATTAGGAAATTAGTAATGTCCATGAGTGATTTCCAGCTGCTGCATATCTTCCACTGCCCTGCAAAAGCCTGGCTGAGAGTTTTCCCAAGGAGCTCTCCTTGTGGCACAAGGTGGCCAGCTTGGAGCTGGGGCCACGCACCGCAGCACAGGCACACTCGGTCCCACAGAGGGGCTCGCAGCGGAATGCATGTCCAGCAGCAATCCTGCCTGTGCGGCACCCCTGGGGTCCAAACGGGAGAAAACCAAAAATTTCCCCTAGAAAACAAAGAAAAGTATGTCTGTGGAAAAAGTTTTCACCTCTGGAAAACATATTGAAACAAAGTTTAAATAAAGACAGAGCAAGGCTTTTGAGGGAATAATGTCATAGGACCGACTGGCTGGCTGATTGACAGCTTCATGAATCTAAAACCAAAAATTCTCTGTTTTTGTCACTATGATTTGGTCAATCTTTAAACCAAGTGCACCTGCTTACTTAAAATCAACAACTGAAAGTTTAACACTAAAGATGCGGATTTTGAGGAATGTGAAGGGAGAAAGGACATTTAAAATAAAAAATGAATTGGAAGATTAAGAGGTCAATAAATTTTACTGAAGATTTGAAACTAAAGTTCAAGCCATAGAGAAAACTGAGGCTGGATGAGGAAAGGACATACATGTCTGAAACAATAAATAAAATCAAAATTATCATTAAATATCTATTTAAATTTAAAATTATTTTCCCATAATTTAGCTGAATTTAATTGACTATAAGAAATTTGTCTTGATCTCTGATATTAATCACTTATTTCTGAAAATGCTAACCATCTCTTCTGAGGAAGATGAAACTCATGAATTTTGAGAGAACAGTAAACACCATCTAAGTAGCAGAAAGCAATCTTTTGTTGGCTAATTCACATAAAAAGACAGCTGGGATTAAGGAGTTAGGCTAAGCACTGTTATGATGGCCTCTGATAATGATGTCTTGTGAATCTTTGCTGACTTGCTTTTTCTTATTTAAACTTTTCTTATTTCCTATATCTTCAGCCCATGTGTTGACTCACACCTCAATGAGTTTTTGTGAGTTTCTGAGCTTAACCAAATGAATCTGCTCTAGCAGGTGCTGAGGGTTGCGAGGCTGTGCTCCTCTGGTGTGCAGCAACTACACAGGTGTTCCATGACATGTAGATGAATCCTCATCCTGGTGCAGCAGCACATCTCCTTAGAAGAATACAAACCACTACACTCATCACTTCATACACAACATTATGAGAAATGCTATGAGAAAATTCACTTTATTTTTTTTTTCTATTAACATTTTAAAATATGTCCTGTCATTTCAGGGCAGATCACCAGGCACAGAGACTGCTTTGTCAGTCTCTTAGCTTGTGCTTCAGCTAGTGTGGGAGCTGGAAGTGGATCCCATCTGTGAGATGAAAGGAGGGATTCAGACAGTTCTATTTTCTATTTTGCTATTTTAAAAAGAGCACAAATATTAAAAGGCTGCTGATGGCAACTTCTTTACTTATACATTAACTCTAAGAAAGTGAGCTTGTGCTCTGTAGCAAGAACAAGGCACCTTTAGGGATACAGCCACGTGTGTGCACTTTATATTTCCTAAATGGTAACTGTCATGTCAGGTGCAGACTACTCCCCGGTCCCACCAGAGGGTATTGTCTCCCTGATCAGCAGCTTCTGAAGAACAGAAAGATATCTGTAGGAGATGACCCAGATGGTTTCACTACTTACAGTGAGTGATGGGTCATCACATATTTATAATTTGTTTCTTCTGCTGTGATAGGCCTGGGAGTACCACTTCCTGCAGGTTATACCCACTTTACAACAGCTACCATCATCCTGAAAAGTTAGGTTCCTCAGCTTGAAACAGTGGGAATGTCTCTCACATTAGGAGCATGATTAATGAAAGCAGCTAAGGCAGAGGTCTCAGCAGAAGGAAAACTGCTATGTTGTCACAACTATCACAAGTGGTAACAAATTACTGGTGGTACTCAGGGCTCAGCTCAATTTTAATGCATGATGCGTGCACAAACTAGAGAAGTGTATATGTTACACATGCTAAAAAAGTTGATGGGAGAATACACACAGAAGTGTCTGAAACCTATTTGTCATCCACAGTTGCCCCACTAGTGGTATTCAGCACTGATTCAGCCAGTCTGCTTTAGAAACAGCCAGCTCTTGATGTCAGCTGTGCAGGGCCAATTGGCCAGGGAGAAATAAAGCTTTCATTAGATAGGATCACAACAGCAACAGCATAGTCTCATTGCCTTTTATAAGATTTGAAAAAGAAAGTCTTTCCAAAGAGATTTTTGAGAAGGAAACCATGTTGTTTGACCGTCAGGGCTAGTAAACTAGAAACACCTTCCTTTGGCACATAGAACTAGTTTAATACTTTAAGTTGTATGTCCAAAATGAGATTCTGTTACAAAAGAGTCCTCTCACACTTTAAGACTATTTTCATTTCTATTTCCTTTTACCTGTTTTGGGCATCTATGGGAAGTGTTGCCTGCTGTACCCTACTACTGGCAATGCAAAACACTGTGTTTTTCCCTTTGTTAAAGAATGGAAATACCGTGCTTATCATCTAAGCAGCTTTGATAGAGATGCCATCTGAGTTGGCCTCTAGCTCGCCAAGTCTGTTTTTGTTCAATACAGCACTCAATCTGGGCAGAAGTTGACAAATGGCCCATTAGTACTGATCATCATGGATCAAGAACATCATGGTGCAAGAACCATGCTTCTGATCTTATGAAAATAGTCTAGATAAAGATACTTATCCCAAGAACACTAAGGACACAATGTGCATCAAGTCAATAACCTTACGCATTACAAATCACCAAATTTTTCACTTCTATATGCAGAAGATTTTTTTTTTTCTAATTGGAAACAAGACATGTAAGGAGCTTCAAGTAAAAATAAATGATAGGAAATATTCAGCCATAATACAAAAGGATGCCTGTATAGAAAATACCTGATCATTAAATAGAAAACTATACAAAAGTGCATATATAATGCCAAATTACCAACATGTCAATAAACCAACATATCATCATTGGTATATCAACAAATATCACTAACTGTATTTTAATGAGAGCTTTCAATATTTTCTATCAAAAGAATATTGTATACTTTTTTATCCATGCAGTCTTGTGCCAATACGCTACAGTTTCCTGAGTTATGACAAGTCACTTGTCTCTCCTTGGGGCAAAAAAAATGAAATGAAAATGCTCAGATGAATTTGCAAAAACAAAACATTCTCCTTCTGGAGATGGAAGCCTGTTTCGTTTTAAAAATGATTCTTCATAATTTTTCAGTACTGAACAGCAGAAAGGAAAACCTCTAAGAGCAATCTTCCATGAAGCACACAAAACCAATCACAAATTGCTTCTTGGGAAGATTCATGTGAGTATAATGCCCCATCAGGCCTTGATCACTATGGCCACAGAGCTTCTCTTGAACAACCACTACATGCACACGTGAACCTGTAGAAATCCAATGCCTTAAAATGCAGTTTCATAGCAAAGTAGGTGCTGAGGTAAACCAAACCCACAAGTGAAACAGTAGTGGTGCTGCAGTGGGCACCCAGAGTACATCTCATATAGTAAATATGTAGATGTACTATTCAGGTAATAAAATAAAGCACTGCTGACTCTGTCCCTCTTGTGAGGTCTGGGGAGATTTCATCATACACCTATTTTCACTGAAAAGTGTATCCATTTACGGATAAATCCTTTAAGTATGACACAGAGTCTATAGAAAAAGCAGTGCTTTGTGCAGTTCCCTCGACTCTTCCCCCTAAAGGACAAAATGCATACACTCTTAAAAACTGTACACTGAAATATTTCAAGACTTTTTAAAATATTTTTTAAATTTTAATGTTTTTCTTAATTATTTTTAAATTAATAGCTTGTTCTCTCTTGTATTTTGAAGGTTCGACACTAGAGACTTATGGGTGTTTTCCAAAAGGGAAACTCCATGAAGGACTATCCAGTTGCAAAATGGCTTCTACCTCCCACTCTTATCAATGTGACTGTGACTTCTGGCAGTGTAAGATGCTCGAATATCTTCCTAGCTTTTATTCCTTAGGGTGAATAACAAGAGACAGGATTTTTTTGGAAGTTGGCAGTTTGTTTCAGTGCCATTGAGAGCAATGAGATGCAGCAGTCACTTCAGAAGGAAACTTGCGTAGTTTTTGGAACAGAAAGTTCATGTTATTCCTCTAAAGAGAGATAAATTAAGTTGCAAATATCTAGCAGCCCAATACCACTGTATAAGTAAAACTATTTTCAGTAATTCTCCACGGCACTCAACTTGACTGAGCACTTTCTTTTTTCCACCCAAGTAGTCTAAGACTTAGAAACACTGCCAAGTAAGCATACATATAAGCTGTGCATGTGACAATGTATATATGGAAAGAATTAAGGTTTGGCTGCTTCACTCCCACATTATATAATTTCATCACCTGGTTCATGGAGTGGTTTGAATATCTTCAAGTTCCAGAACAATTATTTCATTTGCCTATCTCTCTCAGGTATCCAAATCAGCACTGAGTACCTCCCGGCACACCAGTGCATGTCTGCAGCCGTTAAAGACCTTTAGCTCTTCCCAGTCCTTGGGAGGGTGACTTCAAATTGTGTTTTCTTCTTTCTTTCCCAAGACTGCTGTCAAAGTGTTAAATAAGAACAGATGAGCTAGAGGAAAAGGATAGATATATCAATGTATATGTTAACAATATCGAAAAGGAATGCATAGTGTCTTTAAGAGAGATATTGTGGTTGTGGAAGAAAAATGAGGGACTGACAGTAAAGAGGTAGAGAGATATTTGAGAATGTACTTCAGCTACTTTAATGCTATTTTGGTAAATCAGAATAGCTGTGAATGCAGTTTAGTTGATGACTATAATCTACTCAGCCTGCACTGTTTGGTGTTATAAAAGAGAACACTGTTGATGTTAGATCTGCCGTAAGGTTGACAAACAAGTTAACAATCTAGAATTAGGCTTTAGTGAATTAGGTTTCTGCTGCCTTCACATGAGCTGCAGTGTGACTCACTAAGTCTTATAATTTGAGGGCAGAATGCCAGGAATTGATGAACACTTAAGCACCAATTAAATTCGGGTGTTTCTATTAGCAAGTTAAGTTTTGTCCATGATATACTCACTTTTATTTTACAGGCACCTCCATAGTTACTCTTCTAGGGAGACATCTAAAATTATCTCAAAATGTTTTTCTCAAGAATGGTGGAATACAATTCAGGAAAAAAAAAAAATCTGTATTCCAATAGCATCTAAAAGCTCTCACCAAGACTAGAATAATTGTGTAAGCATTGTGCAACTGTAAAACAAAAGGCAACCAGTGGACTCTATTTTTTAAAAATTTAAACAAACAAGACGAACTGAAGAAAGATGATAAACCCATTCTTCAAAGCAAAGTTTACTTAGATTATGCAGTAGTTTTTGACATTAGGGAATGAAGGTATGGAAGAGTAATCAAAATCTTCTAATTCCCAGTGTATGTCATTACCTAAAACCAAAAGTTGCTCCCATCTAAAACCAAAGAAATTAGCACCCAAGTCTGTATCTTAAATATATAAATATTTTTTTTTTTTAAGTTTTAAACACTTTTTCATGTGTATGTCCTTTTACAGCCTATTTCCATAATGATCAGCTTTCATTAATTTTGACACTTGCAAATATAATTACATGACATGTATAGCATTGGAAGAAAATATATAGAAACAAATATTATATTACCAATTATTTATTCAAACATGGTCTTGGAATCAGAATAACTGTTTTAATTAAGAATAACTATGAAGTTAATTAAATTGTAATTTTCATACATGTTTCTAGTCACAGAAACTGAGATATATTTATCCATCTATATATCTACGTAGATATTTGGTTACCCTTTTCTACTAAAAGGCCTTAGAAGAAAAAACAAATATATTTCCTAAAACTAAATTTATTTTTTTTTGACTCAGCGATGGATACCCTTCAGTAACTGCTCTTTCAATAACTCTGTGATTGATTGCTTTGTCACATACTCACTTCCACAGCCAATAAATATTCAGTTATCTTTTTCTTAAGAAAACAAACACCACTAATGCTGCCCATTTGTGTCTGCATAGGTTGAGGAGTGTTAATCTGCTTAATTCAGTCATAGTTTTCCTTTTACTGGGAAGAAGATTTGTCAAAAACTTTTACAGAGGACTCTAAATAGAGTTTTCAATGCTTTGCTGTTTGATTTAGTTCAAAAAGATGATACTGACAGTGGGTATGTCAGACATCAGCCAATGTCAGCCATTGTCAGACCCCTGTTGCAAAGGGGTTGTGCTTTAACATCAATGTCTCTCAGTTGGCTTGAATTTATTTCTTTGTGGGGTGGGCATTCCTGTCATATCTAACAGTCTTTATGATTGTTTCATATGGGATTCGTCTACAGAATTACTGTATGGCCTTTATATTTAATTTAAAGTGCTACAATAAAACACAAAATGACACAAAAGGTAAATAAAATTTTCTTCACTGACATAAAACCAACAAAATTTTCATTTACTGATGGAAGAAAACAAATCAATGGAAGATTAAAGCTTCAAATGGAGGTGTTACACACGGATGCAACCCGAAATGCTTGTTGATATATGGACTTCACTTGCTCTCTTCCTTTGATTGTGAAAAGATCTGCTGGTTGTGTGGGAGGTTTGGTCACAAAACCATGCAGAGAAAGCCTAAAAACATTCCATGTCCAGAGAGGGACTTATTAACTACTACAGTACAGAAAATGGTGTAACTTCTAAGAAAACAGTGCATTATTGGGAAATGCAGGGCTACAAAAGAGATCTTTAAAATTCCTACGTCTGCCAATAATTAATGTTTGTTTTACTGTTACAATAACTATAAACTCTGTTAATGGAAAATAGTCTATTTAAGCACTCTTCAGACTGGCACTAGAGAAATGATATTTTGTTGGACAAGTTTTCCATTTGGTTAGCTTTGAAAATAATTTCTTCACAGTAAAATTTCCTCAGCCTATGAATTACTGTCTGCTTATTATGCTGTTTGCCAGGATTTGAAAAGTTCTTCGCCTATGTTCTCTCTTCTCCACCTCTATTTAACCACTGTCTTAATCCCATCCATTTCAGCTGCTTAAAGATTCTTAAACATGGGATTTTCTGATCACCTCTGCTACTAAGAATTTCATTCTCTGGATGAAAAATTCTCCTTTGCATGATTATTGCACATTTCTTGTCAGTTTAGGACAAGATACTTGTATTTTTCCATGCTGATTGTGTGTGGATGCAAATTTATTTTCTAGGGGATGGGGAAAGAGGGCATACAGTACTTAAAAAACATCATATTGGTTTACTCATGTAGGAAAGCAGTGTATGAGACATTCTTGCTCTTGTCTTATGAAAAAAAAAATGTTAATTGTGCTAATGTACCATCCCAGCTACCTACAACTTTTGATGGAATATGTCATTCCATTTCCTTCACAGTCTAATTGCTGGTGGTGATTGCTCCATCAGTTTCATAGCTCCTCAGCTGCTGCATTTCTCCCCCCACTACTCCAGTGGAAGTGCCTGTAAGAGATGACATCTGGAAGACATCTCAGTTATTAGGAGTGATTCACCATTTCCTTCCTTTTTCACCTCTACAGCTCCTTTCTGTGGCTCTCAATTCACTGCAGCTGGATGTTATCCACTTCCTGTATCTGGATTTCACCCCACAGCTTCTTGGAGATGAGGATTTGGACACAGGATGTTTTTCATTCTCCTTCATAGATTCTTGGTATAATTTAGGACTGAACACTTGAAATTGGCTGAGTACTTAGTCCCCCAGTATTTTTACTTTGTTTCAAGACAATTTGCTGTTATGCTAAACTAGAGACAGAAGCATAGGAAAATTGCAGGACATTCTCCATGATTCTTGAGTTCTGCAGAAAGTCTAGAATAGCCCCACCACTTAGAATTTTGATTTCCCCATTATAGTCTATTAAGATCAGATTAATTGTTTTTCTACCTGGTCCAAAAGCACATGGAGTGAAAATTGGCTTTCCACCTGCTTCCTAATTATTATGAGACATCTAGGTTCAGGAGAGTATTAAAAAAAGCTGCTAATAAGGTCCTGCATGGTTTCTCATCACAGATACCAGAGCTTTTCATGATATACAAATCTATCATACTGAGCCATTAAATACCTGACTCTGGCTTTTAAATGTCAAGTTGGAGATGGGAAGTTTTTGCCCTAATGACCTAATAGAAACTTCTCATAATAGTTTTTAAATGTGTATAAATAGATCAACGAATATCAAGGATAAATGGAGATAAGTTAATGCAAATCATGTAATTACTGACATGTAGTTTGACTGCATGAAACTCAGCCCCAACTAATGTGAAGTATTTCTGAATTTTAGTGGAATCAGTAAGTTTACTCAACAGCATGAATTGAGTTCTTAAATTGTAGAATAGGAACTATTTCCTTCCACTGAATCTAGAGAGAGGACTCAGGAAATGCAAGCTCTATTTCCACTCTACTATGGTAGACACTCCACTATGGCATGGTGATTACCCAGAATATACAATTATTATTCTTTGTACCTTAGTTTTCCCAACACACAAAACAAAAAGACTACTGACCTCTTCGTATACTGTGACATCTCCTGGCTAGAAAGAACTAACAAGACTGGGTAAAAATCATATGAGATCATACAGTTTAAAAATTCTCATCCACGTTGCTGTCACCAGATCAGCTGACTCACCTGCATACTTGCATTCTTTCCTCCATAACAATACTATAAGAAATTACTGTATTGCAGACCTCATTTATTTCTGGCAGTGCAAAAATGGTTTACTGTTTACACTTTTCTAGAACTTCTCATTATTTATTGATTTCTGTTATTGAATGCTGCAATTTGTGAAAATCTGTAACTAGCATAAGTGCGTAAACTAGTATTTTCCATGAGTTATAATGGAATATGAATCAGTTAAATAGAGTATTTTTGTATTTGTGTCCAATCAGCTATTCCTAATTTTCACAGTATCAAAAGTACATCTAGAAATGCTGTTATATTTTTCTAGCAAAATGCAATAATTTCATAACACACTACTGATAAGTTATTCACTACAGAACTTTTAGCTACTAAGTTTTTCACACCCATCTATTTGAGAAAAAAGTGATCTACTCTTACACATATTGAAAATTATCAGATTTTTGGCAGTAAAGCTTTAGAAAGGAAATATGCTCATTTTCAGAGGTTGTGTTTGAAAAGAACTTGGAAGAAATTATTAGGCAAGGATATGTAGGAGAAGAGTTATTCCTCAAAATGAAAGAAGGAGATAACCTGTGGTTATCATCTGCAACAAAAGTCACATACTTAGGACTTTATTTGAAGTAGAGTCCTTGAAGAAGGAAGATGTTAATCTAAACAGAGTGAAGTGCTTTTAAAAATACCTTGGCTCAACTACCTTAATTACTGGGATTAGTGGCCTATGGAGTAAATCAAGAAATAAATTATTTCTGTGTCTCTTTTTACATTTTATGAAAATTAGAAATAACAAATACATCACTAAACTCAAAAACATAGTCTTAGAAAACAGATCAGAATAAAATAAAACTATGAAGAAAGGTCATCATTACACTTAGATTAATATTTCAGAGAACGGAATCATTTTGTCACTAAAGATGAAGGGTTTTTTCTATGTTACTATAGTCTTTCTTGCATCTCACTGATAGCTAACATCTAGTGGTTTCTTTCCACCTCCTCATACTCAGTAGCTCAATGCTTACAAAGGTTTAATAGCCAAACATGTGGCTGTTTAGAAATCAGAATCTAAGATGATAATAAATAGATTCTTAATGCCTCCATTCCTTATCTACAGTATACACCTTCCATGCAGGAACTCATTTCCCTTGAGGAAAGTAAGTGTTGTTAGGATAAATTGAAAAGAATCATTGCTGCCTCTAAGTTCACTTGCTGTTTGAACAAGGAACCTTCTTTCCCAAAAGAAGAAGATTGAAAATTCCTGATATTTTCTCTTTTGGGGAATTTGCTTTGGGATTCATTATATATCAGTGAGATACAGAACATCCCAGGCAAAGTGAGAAGAGAATAGGACAGTAGCAGCCGCCTTTCTCAGAAAATTGGTCTGAGTGATACAAAAAAATGGTGAATCAGCCCTTAGGATATACAGTCTGTGCAGAAAAAGATATGATTCAAATCAGATTAGATTTCTGCCCTTTACAGTTACAGAGTGTTTCTCACTCTGATTTAGAAAATACAGACACAGACTAAAGAAAACTTGAATAGTGTATGTGTTTCAGATAGGATCTTTGTGTCCCAGTCTCCTTTGTAACTCATCTAGAAACCTCTGAATCTCATAAGCCATTGTCATAGTTTCAACCCAGCAGGCAGCTAAGCCCCACACAGCCTCTCACTCATTCTCCCTTTGTGGAATGGGGGAGGAAATAGGGAAAGTCTCATGGGTTGAGATAAAGACAGTTTAATAGGCAAAGTAAAACCTTCACACACAAGCAAAGCAAAACAAGGAAATCATTCACCGCTTCCCATGGTGCTCAGCAGGCAGATGTTCAGCCATCCTCAGGAAAGCAGGGCTCCATCTCACGTTATGATGACTTGGGAAGAAAAACATCATCACTCCAAATGTGTCCCCTCCCTTCCTTGTTCTCCTGATAGGTATGCAAAGCATGACACCATATGGTACGGAATCTCCCTTTGGTCAGTTGGGTCAGCTGTCCCAGCCTTCTGTCCCCTGTTCATGTGCACCCCCATCCTCCTTGCTGGTGGGGGATGGAGTGAGGGGCAGAAAAGCCCTTGGCTCTGGGCAAACCCTGCTCAGCTATGGTGGAAGCATCCCTGTGTTATCAACCCTGTTTTTAACAAAAATCCAAGATACAGCCCCATACCAGCTACTGTGAAGAAATTGAATACTACTCTAGACAAAACCAGCACACCCATGTACAACAAGCAGTGAAAAACATGAAACAGATTTCTAAAAGTGATGGGCTTTTCTGCAAAGGAGGTAAGACTTGAATCAGGTATTCAAAGCTCAAAACCTCGGCTAACACAGTTAAACAAACCAATTACATAGGACTTCTTAAGACTGATTGTACTAAATACTGGAGCAGTGGCATGAAACTGGTCTTTTTTGGTTTTGGGATCGCTATCAGCATTACATGAATACTCAATTTCGCTATACTCATTTGAAAACTCAACAGCTGTTCAGTTTTTGTCTCTATGAAGGCAGTATCAGAGCAGCATAAAGGTATCAAGACAGACATCTGTTGAACTGCACATATATCTATCTTGAAGATTTGTTAATTTCTGTGTTTCTTAATAAATCTTCATTTAAGGATACCAAGCAATTTCAAAAATGCAAATTGCACATAATAAAAAGTCTTTAAGCTATAAGAGTACTACATGAATTTCACAAGAGAGAAACAGATGCAAGAATAAGTGGTTTGCCCAGTCTCAAATCATATATTTGAAGAAATTGTACCAACTTCTTTGGCCTCCTGGACAAAGTCTCAGATAGGCTACCCTTAATCCAATAAAAGCATGGTTGGCTTTCACGTATAATAATTTGAATATAAATGTATATAGAGATTTCAAAGTTGGACAGTACTATTATGTCTTAGAGTATTTAAATTGTTTAGGAAAAATGCTGCAGTTTTTCTGACCAGTCCACATTTTGTAACCAACGAAACTTAATTTTTTTCCTTGAGCTCCTATGAACCAGGTATAATTGTGATTTATTAGTTTACCATAAATATTTATCTATGCTACTAATTCAAGATTCATTTAATACTTGGGAGAAATATGCACAAGTTTATTCTACTCCACTGATCACAAAGCTGATTTCTTACACCACAAAGAGCAGACAGGAAACATTCTGTACTACATAGACATTTTACATCTTTCATTTAGCATGGCTAATATTACTGTGGAAATCTTGAGGAGCAGTCAAACTAAAGCAGAAAGGCTTTGGAAGGGAGCATCTACGAGTGAGGAAATCAGCTGAATTCAGACCCAAGATCTGGTTATCCCAAGTAGCCTCTTTGCCATTTTCTGCCTCTCAGTATCATGGGGCAACAATGAAACTGTACTCTGACCATTTGCTCTACAATCACACGCCCTCTTCTGCAAGTGAGACGCAGACCACAGATGGAAAGCACGAAACATGCTGTTACAGAGGCTACAGCAGCATAGTTGTAAAACAGACATTAGCTTCATTTTACTGGCTGCTTTTGATGCAAGGGAAAAAAAGAATAAACTGGAGAGTCACATGGTTTATGAGGCAATTTCTGGAACAGAGACATTAAAAAAAAAGAAAATATGCCTATGGGTTTGATAGGGAAAAAAAAAATCACTTAAACTGATCTAGGAGTGGAAGTAATACATTTAAAGGAATGCAGCAGATGGAGAGTGGAATAACATCTCGAGTTAATTTATTTTTGAAGCACACAATGAGTTTTAGGATATAATTGAATTAAAGAGTTAGAGAATGAAATAACCTTTTTCTTGTTTTGCATATTGTTCTCACAAAAAATAAGCATAGCAAGTTGCCTGCGATTTTTAGGAAAAAAAAATCCTAAAATTTTTTTTTTTTTTACTTAATGGATCCAATATAAACCTGCTGATTGATGAACATGTCTAAGTCTAGCAACAAAATGGCCAGTCACCGGGTGCCTAGATTTCTTCCTTATTTTGGCATCACTATGATACCGTGCTTGTCATGCAGGTGTACTGGTTTTGTGATCTGCCAGCAACAGTTGCAAGTGAAATGTTTCTTTGATTTATAAAATATCTGCTTTAAGCACTTTTCTCTTCAAAACATACATTAAGAAATGCCTGTAGTGCAGTGGCTTATAAGAGTTACAGTCTTCTGTACCTAGACTAGTTTTAATATTAATTCCATGTTATTAAAATTAATATCCATGTATAAACAAAACAAGATATTTTTCATATCTGGGCATTCATACAAAAAAAACCCCAGTTTTATTAATCCAGTGGCTAACTTCTATTTTCTCATGGAAAATGTCAAGACTACAAAATAAATAAATTTGTTTACCTTGTCAGAGGTATTTTCTTTCTTGTAATGCAGGTACACATGTTACCTATCAGATCATGGTGCATATATTCTCCCCACTGTCCCCAAACATATGCGACCAAAGAAAAACCTCTAGCAAATGCCTGAAATTTAAATGACAGCAGATTTTAAAAGGTAATATAAAGCATTTCCTTCAATCAGTGTTAACTTTGCTGCTTTTCAAATTGATCTTTCAGAAAAAAGGGATAATCTTAGTAGGGTTTTTTTGGATAAGTATTCCTACCAATTGTATTCCTATCATTCATATCAGTAGTGTGAAATTATGCAGTGATAACTGAGAGTTACTCTGTGTAGTCTTTAGGTATAGTCTTTAGAGATCTTCTCGCAGGTTCTCAGCATTCAAGACATTATAATCACAGAACTCTTTTCCCCTATTTCTGAACCCTTTTATTTTGCAGAACATCTTACTTTAAGTAGGGCAATAATGAAAAGGAAAGAAGAAAACGGTTATGAATTCCAATATTAAATAGGATTAAGCCCCAAATAATGTTTAGTTCTACTGCCTGAAGCACTCTGAAAACCTTTAAATCATACTTAGCATCCATGAAGAAAAAAATACCGTTTTAAAAGTGCCGAACAGCTTACGGAAAATAATTATAGAGTACAGGATACATCATTGATGTGAGAATGAACAACCTTGCATTAATGCCATGTTAGATTACGATTTGGTTTGGATAGTAGTAAACTAAGAGAGAAAAGAAGAAAACCATCAGGCAAATGTGGACTGATGGTGAGAGAATGTAAAACAAGGTTTTGAAAAACATTATGCCTTTTCTCCTAGTTTGTCAGCTTCAGACTCAGGTGAACTATGAAAGTATGCACAGAGTAGAAGAAAGAAAAGTCAAAATGTATAGTCTTTAAATATCCAAATCATACTTTGGGAAAGGGCAAGTAAGCGTATCACTTCAACACTCCATGAATTATGGAAATACTGGAGGCAGAGATCATTCTGTGTCTATCAGACAGATCTCCAAAGACAACATACATTTTTCTCACATTTGCTTTTACTCCAAGTTGGTATTCTAAAGAGTAAGACACATCCTCCAGGAATTTTGAACTAGCTTATTTAACAGAATGCTTTACTGGGGGCTAGAACATTGCAAGTCCCAAGGCTGATGCCATGTTTGACAAAGTTTGTTACAGCATAGTCTAGAACATAAGTCTTTCAAAACATCTACACAGTTGGCATTTGGACAGTGCACAACTGACATTTGATGCCGTGTCTATGTAACAGCTGCATTGACCCTGTGAGAGGTAGGAGATCAGGTATGCTGAGAGAATGTTTTACAGAGGCAACTGACTTTTATTTTACTCCAGTTCTCCCTTGTATTTTTGATGAAATTTTACTGTGGGAAAAAATTTAGAACTGCAATATGCAAAGGTATGTCTGGAAGGACAATTAAATTTTATTGACCTTAAACTGGAATTTTTAAATCCATTAGCAGATGAATTGATCCATTTCTACAGTGAGGATAAAATAAAAAAATCTATCCCAAAAGGTTCTCATAAAACTGTTAATAACATCTATCTCCCCCATTTTTTTTCCCCCTGGATTTTTACTGTACTCCCACTCAGGTCTAATCTAGCTTACTGAAAGAGAAATCTCCCAACCCCCGCCTTATTCTCACCATGCAATTGCCTGGTTTTTTTTTTTTT
>VZTE01001955.1:824260-852497 GCA_013397775.1 Eulacestoma nigropectus
TTTCTGTCTGACAGGGTCTATTTCTGTTCCCCTGAGCTGATCTACAGTTCCCTCTCTGCACCACTTCCCTTCCCTCAGTTCCATGACAGAGTACAGAGCAAAATTTATAGCACAAAGGCCGAGTCAAGGGATTTGCACAGAGATCATGTCCTGCTAACACTTCGCACACTTCTGGCTGCTAGAGAAGATTGAATTTTAGTGTTTCTTGAGAACAACAGGTGCAGTATAGCTGCATATCTTTCTCAGTGACACAAATGTTAATGACCTGTAAACCTATATACATAACTGATAATAGTTGTCACATGTTCATGTGAAAATTTTTTGGTGCAAAATATAATTTTAATCTACTTAAAGATGATGTACAGTCCAGAAAAGTGGACTATAACAAAGGCATCTCATTAAGTATTCCTCCTCAGAAAAGCAAAAATAAATTTTACATCTGTCAGTTCTTTAATGCATTTACATATTCAGCTATGAATTATAACAAGTGAATGATACACTCCAGGCCAAATTGTCCAAGAGAATAAAAATCTGCATACAGCATTGGCGTCTTAGAACTGAAGCAAAACTGAATATGGAAAAGGAACGTATCTACCCTCTCTGGAGTTATTGTTTGATAACCTCTCTGGAAAGGTCTGACTAAGAAGCCACTGAGGAGTTCATTGTTTTGTAAGCCGTTACAGCACATTAAGCTACGACGTGGCACCTTCAGGGGCAGAAGTTTACTAGAGCTAGGTTAGTTCTTTCACAAACTCATGCTCCCCACCTTTTTTCTTTTGCAAGAGATATTTTGTGAGATCGGGTGTGCTGTAGAATCCATTGTAACCTATGCAGCATATCTTCTGATGACAGGTAGCTTGTCACTACATGCTTTACTTTCCTTCCCTTCCTACAGACTGGCAGCTTCTACACACTTTTCATTGTGCAGGTGCTTTCTTTTGGCAGACTTGTTCAGATAATAGAGCAATCCAATCAAAACATCACTGGGAACTCTTGACAGAACATTTGCTGCTTTAGAAACATTTGCACTCGCCATATGGCAAGGGCAGCTTAGGCTATAAAACTGTGATAATTTTGGGTTTTACTCAGGGAGGGCATCTGAGATTTATGATGGCCAGAATTCATTAAATGTTGACAAAGCCATCCAAATATTTAAAACAATTTTGTAGGATAGTTCCAGAGCTGAGTAAAGGAAAAGTGTTTGGTTTTCACTGCCATTTATATAAGGACCTTTCCATTTCAACAACCATTCTGTACCTTACAACCATCAAGCCATATTAAAGTGTCACAGCAGCTTTCTATAGCAATAGAGCAAAATATAACAGCTTGCAGTACTAGTCATCTTGTTTGCATTTTTTTATTGAGCATTTTCAGTAATGTACTTACCAAAACATGAAAAAGAAAGATAACATGACAAGCATGATAATGAGATTACTTCCTTCACATTTTAAAGGCACTACGTGTCTTAAATATACCAAACTCTAATTTGCTTTAAAAATAGAAAAGCATAATTTGTGTTTACTGGAATTTTTATAATAAAATTATTTTCTGTGTTCCCTGACATGGAAAATATAGATAATACTTACCTTACATCTTTCAATGTCATTATTATGGGATCTCTCCATAAAAAGTTGCAAAATATGCACTAGCATAAATTATCAAAAAACAATTAATCACCTATTGCTTGTTAGTTTATTTATATAACAGATTTCATAGTAATAGCATTTTTTACATGAACATGTTTCAATAGCAACAGCAACTTTTACTCCTATTTGCTCTTGAGCCAAGGAAGCTTTTATAAAATACCTTTAGCCCTTTCGTGTGGATACCAGCTTAGTCACCAGCCAGTGTTCAATATTTTTTTACTTCAGTTGAAGAGATTCCACTAGCAGAAAGAAAAAAAATAACTTACAGGCAAACACTCCTAATTTCCAGTTTATTCTTGGAGGAAAAAAAAAAAAAAAAAGGAAAATATGAAGCAGCAGTTCCGTGGTCATGCAAGTAATGGAGCAGTATGTTATCAAGACAATGTTTAGTCCCTTTTATGCTCTCTTTACACGGCTGTTTATTTTTTTAATACAAATTTAATTGATTGTATATTAATACTTCTCTTTTAATTTGTGTTCTAAAATTAATATTATTCAGTACACTGGTTTGTAAATTAAGTACTTCCTGTTGATGACCATTTCACTTTCCTCAGATTTGGTTCCAATAATTAATTTGATGTCAGAGGACTAATTATCATAATGAAGCAGACCAGAGTTTCTCATTAAAAAAAAAAAAAAGAATTTTTGAGGTTTTATTTATTTTAATAACCACAAGAGCAAACGCATGTTACATATGCTCATGTTTACCAAGCAATCCAAAGACTAAAGCTCATCTACTTCAGAGACTACTCCAAAAGATGATGGATTCCAGAGACCATCTTTCTCTTCTTCAGGAAGGAATTCTTCACAGAAAGGGTAGTTAGATATCGTGTCTGCCCAGGGAGGTGGCAGAGTCACTGTCCTTGAAGGTGTTCAAGGAATGACTTGACATGGCACTTGGTGCCATGGTCTAGTGGACAAGGTGGTGCTTGGTCATAGGTCGGACTTGAACTCAGAGGTCCTTTCCAGTCTGATTCTGCAATCAGATTCTCTGTGATTCTCTATTGACTTGAGTCGTAACTGAATGACTTGGTTTCTGCCTAGTTCACTCCGTAACATGAAACGTGTATGGCATTACAAATACACAGGAGCCCTGTTCCAAAAGCTTCTATAAACTGAAAGGAAAAATTGATTGAACATGTGAGGCCTTGGAACACAAAGTGGGAGAAATGCCTCTTTTGTTTGATCTCTGAGCCAACACTAGGGCAATTGTATCGGGCTTATAAAAAACCCCTAAAAAACCAACTAGCAAGGTGATGAACAGCATATCTGCAGCCCAGAACAGAAGATAATTTTACTCACACTTAAAAGTTAGCAATGATCTTTTGCTGATTGCCAAAGAAAAGTCAAAATTAAGGGAACTAAATAAACCCATACTACTTGTGCTGGGCTCTCTGTCCATAAGGATGCTTCATAGTTTTAGTATCCTTAAGTGCTAAAGTTGAGCTATGTTTTTCCACGTTGGACAGTGCCTGGTAACATCACTGAGAGACTTTGGGCAATTGTATTACAAAGAGCATGATCCTAGGGACTGATAGTCCTTAAGTCCCCTACTGGTATGTTGTTTACTGGTGGGTATTCAGATAATGAGTCCAAACTAGGAATTACAGAAGGGAAATACTGTGATAATACAGACTACGGATTGTATTTTCATGATCAGAGCTCCATGAAGCTGAGACAAAGGTTTATAAAAATGTATTAATCAGCTTAGGCTATTTAGCTTTCTATGAACTAATCCACTTAGCTTAGACGCCAGGTAGGGTAAGATAGTAAAATGTGGGTTGTTTCTACTCAAACTGATCCTTGGGCCTGAATCTTTATACAGCCCTACTATCCTCCTTCCTCTTAAAAAAAAAAAAAAAAAAGAAAAAAAAGCTTAGTCTTATAATCATCATTTTATGAATTACAGAGTTTTTACTTGCTAGACAATTAAGTCTGAGGGGGAAAAAGCCCTATAAATTTAAACCAGATCATAACACTAAAATCCCCACATTCTGTTTATATATCTACTGGAGATAAATTCATCAATTTCATAGATTTTGTCCACAAAAACTGTCATAGAACAGTACTAACAAGTTCTAAAGTATTAAAAGAATAAAATCTTTCTTTAGATATTCTGCAATGCAAACAGGTCTATAAGAGCTTTTTGTCTTTGCATGTGAAAAAAATATTATGGTAATGTTTACAAGCAGAGTTTGAGGTATTAGTTTGTTATATAATATCATTTGCTGTTTGTTTTCAAATACATATTTTTCCAAATGTTTGGAGACAAACATTTTTAAAAATATTTCTAGGTTACCTGAACACATGTAAATACTTCAGGACCTGAAGGTCAAGTTATTTATTCAAGAAGTATTTAAATGCAATAGTGTGAGAATAAAACCAGCAATTTTCAAAAAAACCCATTTTTTTCAAACAGCTACTTGAAAGAACAAGAATATACTGCTTAGTTGAATAATTTTTCTCCTTCCATGTTTTATACAGAAGCTGTCTTTCTTTGTACTTTAAATATTGTTATCCTATTTTATTGCATATTGTTAGGAAATCTTTTTGTCCAAAACGAGGTATTAAAGGACTTTGGTTTTGCAAAGTCAAATTTCCAAATGGAGGAAATCTCAAACACACCCATTTCCATATGAAATCCTGTTCATATGTTAATATAACATTTCCAAATATTTATTCCCATACTATTTTCCCAGAGGAGCTGAATTATTCACAGCAACCTTCATATGAACTTTTAAGTACTACTATTATCATTCAATATATGAGATCTGTGAAATATTTAGATAGATAGTGAATAATTTTTGTTTTTACTTTCTCAAGACTTTTAGTTCTGTCATAAGTGTATCTGAAGTGTCATGCTTTAAACATAATTTAATACTTAGCTGACTTAGAATCTACACCAAATAAACTTCCAATGATCTTAAACAGAAACAAACGAATTTTAAAATTCTAAAGTAACTTCTCAGTAACCGAGTTACCTATTACCCTCAGTTTAAGGAGGTAGAAGATCTTATTTGTTCTTTTGAACTACCCTAGCGGCAAATAAAGCAGAGGAATTAAGTGCTTTGCTTAAGAGGACCATTAATTCCTTGCAGTGCTTTGAATGATGTACACTAAGAGAGTGCACTTTGAAGAAAGTGTGACCATGCATAACACAGCAAAGATTAATGTCTACAGAGGAGATGAAGGTCTTGGGGTTTCCTCAGGGGAGGAATCATTTCATTACAGTCACAGTTCAAGTTATATGACCAACATACAGAATATGAGATCAGAATGTAATATGTATTGGAAAGAAAGGATACACACAGAGTCAGCTTTAACCACTTGAAATAGGAGCGCAAAAAAATTAAGCTCCTTCATAACATTACACAGGTGTCCTGCCTTTGAGAGATTTCTTCTCCAAATCATTCAACCGTTTCAAAGGCTATTCCATAGCCGTTCATTTTAGAAAGGGCATAGGTATCTTGCTTCAAGTTCCTGAATTTAGATTGCTAAACTTTGATGAGTGAACACATCCACAGTCTCTGACATCAAAATCAATTTTTCAAGCTTAAGGATATTAATCTTTATTAACTTTGTTCACCTTCATTAACTGTATTCAAGTGGAAGAAAACATTCCCATGGCTTGCCTTCCTCTCTCTCCTTCATCTTTCTCTTATGAAATAGGACATCCTTTTATTCAATCCTGCGATCTGCAGAATTTTATCTAAACAGATAATTCTGTACATTAGAGGAATCCACAGCCAACTTCATGACCCATTTTTAAATACAGATGGTTTTACAAAGCTCTAGTCATTATGGCATTCTGGAGTCCATAGTATTACTGAGATTAAATGGAAGTTAGGTGTTTAAATGATTTGTAATCTCCATTCCTGAGTATTTGCAAGGTAAAATTATAGTACTCTAGGTTTAACCTCCAGAATTCTATCTAAACTTTAAAAGCATTCCAGCACATAGATCAAACCTTGTTTATGCTGCTCCTTAAGGTTAAGCATTTTCTCTGTTAAGCAACATTTAAATAAATTGAGTCTCTTGATGGGCCAACCTCTGGTTCTATGTAAATCTCCAGGCCAAGTTTACTCTGATGCATCCAAACCCTCTTGGACATAGCAACACATAGATTTGAGTAGTCATTTATAGCAGAAGCAATAAACATTCAGAGACTTCTTTTAAAAACAAGCCTTTGTCCCATTCCTGAAAACAGATATCACTGAAAAATTGCAATACAAGAAGGAAGTATATCAAAGTCTCATTTAGATGTCCTACAACCACCTTGAAGTATTTATGATTGAAAGTCACAGCAACCAAAAGATATCCAAAAGTTCCCTTCAAGCAAAAATCAGAGAAAGAAAAGATATGGAGATAGAATGAGAGCTGTAAGAAGGTGAGGACAGACTTAAAGATAAACAAGTCATGACTTTCCCATAAAAACAATCTCGATTATATTTTTTCAGGTTTGTTATTTTTCACATTTTAGTATTAGACTAGAAACTTTAGGGATTGTCCAGTTTATGACTGCAAGAAATGTTTAATCCAAAAATTTTATTAATATGTATATTCAGACCTAAAAATAGAATGGATTATTTGTATGGGATTTTTTTTTTAATACCATTGTGATCTTTATAACTGTGCAAGAAGAATCATACAGAATAAAGTTTCAAAACAGATATTTTCTTAGAGAAAGAAATGTCAATATTCGAGATGTATACAATTGGGTCATGATGTTTATTTTTAATTAGAAGTGAAAATATGGCATCCAACTGTTTACAGGGGACCTGTACACCTAAAGGATGGAGTTTACTACAGAGCCAGAGCTGTGTTGTCTCAGCTGCTTTTATATTGATTAGCTGTGCTGTCATGGGATGTCAACCATCTCTTGAATTGTGATTGTGCTTTACATGTACAAATGGGTGAGTCCTTAGAAGTTAATTAAAACAAAAAGCTGTTAATATACTTATTGTGTCAGTAAGTTCTTAAAAATCTGTAGGTGGCTGATAAGGCAAAGAAGGTGTTATGAAATACTGTCAAGTTACACTCCCCTGATCAAATGGAATCTCAAGTTATATATTGTTATAATAACTATCACCATAACAATAAAATGAATGAGAACACTCCAAAGCAAAAGTAGATGCAAGTCAATATCTGGATCATGTTCTAAGATCTTGGTCATACCTTCCATGTGTGAGTTAAAAAATATTCCTTTCCACTCCCACAATTGTCTATTTGACTAATAAGATAGTTCTAGCAGGACATACACATGCTCCACAGTTAACATTTATATTAGCCCGTATAATTTCTGAAAACTACCAAATAAAGAAGGACTGCAGAATTTTTCATGGAGTTGTAAGTGTTTAAGAGATACTGGAAACCAACTTTAGAAGACCTTTGTATTTAGCTTTATTCCATATTGTAACTTTTCAACGAAGAAGAACTGAGTTGTTTGCCTGAAATCCTTAAATTATGCATGAATAGAAGTTTGAAAATCTTTGCTATCAAGAAAGTAAAATCACGCAGAAACCCCCTCTATATAGCTTGTTGTGGTTTGAAGTCACAGCAGAAGAAAAACTCTTTTTTCCTGTTAAAATTTTCAATGAACAAACAGCAGAGGAGAGAAAGAACTGAAAGATGGTAAGTTTCTGCTTTCATGACTAGTAAAGGAATGTTTTCTGGCCTTTTTTCACCACCCAGGAACAAATTCCTTACCACAGCTTCCCTTTATTTATAGTAATTCACAGTTATTAAAAAATCCTGATCCTTGTCTTAGCAATCTTCTAATCATTGAAGCATAGAATTGTTTGATTTGGAAGGGAACTCAAATATCATCAGTTATCACCCCCTGCCGGGGACACCTTCCTCTAGACCAGGTTGCATGAAATCCCATTCAACCTGGCTTTGAACACCTCCAAGGATGGGGCATCCAGAACTTTTCTGGGCAACTTGCTCCAGTGCCTGACCACCCTCATTTTTGAAGAGGTAACCTCTGTTTTTGAAGGGGTAACTACCAGTCACTGGGAACTCCACCAAACTGCCGTGACTTCTCAAATATGGACAGCAGCTTAGGCACTTCCTCCACCAGTTCCCTCAGGACCCACACATTTGTCTTACCAGGTTCTGTGGATTTGTTCACTGTCTTGTTTCTTAAATGGTCTCAGACCTGATCTTCTCCTACAGCAGGTGGTTCTTCATTCTTTCAGTCCCTGCCTTTCCCTTCTGTGTGTGTGTCTCAGGCAGTGTGGCTGGAGCACTTACCAGGAAAGACTGAGACAAAACAGTTGTTGAGCACTTCTACCTTCTCCAAATCCCAGAAAACCAGGTCTCCCATTTCCTTTTGAAGTGGGACCATATTTTCCCTTGTCTTCATTTTATCACTGGCATAACCCATAGGAGCTTTACTTCTTGCCATTGATGCACGTGGCCAGGTTTAATTCTGTCAGCGCATTAGCTTTCCTAACCTGATCCCTGGCTGTTCAGATAATCTCTTTATATTCCTCCCAGACTATCTGCCCCTGCTTCCACCCTCTGCAGGCTTGCTTTTTGTGTTTGTCCAGGAGACCTTTTTTCCCTTCATGAACCTCCTGGTCATTTTGCCTGTTTTCCTCTTTGTTGGGATGCATCACTCCTGAACTTGGTGGAGGTGATCCCTGAATATCAACCAGCTTGCCTGGGCTCCTCTTCCCTCCAGGGCTTTATTCCATGCTATTCTGTCAAGCAGACTCCTGGAGAGGCCAAAGTTTGCTCTTCTGAAATCCAGGGTAACGAGTTTGCTGTGCACCCTCCTCACTGCCTTCAGCATCTCAAATTCTGCAATTTCATGGTTACAGCAATTGTAACCAGCTGCACATTCCCCACAGCACCTCCTTGGTGAGAACAGGGATCAGCATCGCACCCCTCCTCATTGGCTCCTCCCTCTATCACATGGAGAAGGAAGGTATCGTCAATGCATTCCAGGAACCTCCAACAGATACCGAGGCAAGTCTCTCCTCTTGGCCAGTGGAATGCCTCTCCGCCAAAGAAGCACCCTCCCTCCTGCATGTCCTCCTGTGCAAACTGCCTCACCACACCCTGGCTGACACGCCATGTCCTGTTTGCCCACTCTGCTCTTGGTCGTTCGTGCTCCACAGGGCTGCTCATTGTGGGCATGAGGGGTGACACCGTTCCTCCTGGCCCCACGCATGCCTCATCACTCACTCACATGAAAGCTGCCACTTCCTTGCAGGTCTCAGCACTGCCTGGGGTTTGCCTAGGACCACTCCCTTCCCTCATACGCTATGATACCCCTCTCTGCTGCAGAATATGCCTGCTGTTCAACTCTGCAATTAATGTTTTATTAATAACAATGTGGTCTACAACTAGAAACCCCAGCATGATGAATATTAATAGATGGAAAGATGACAAAAATCTCAGAGCTAAGCACATGTGATTAGTTAATATGAGGGGATCATCGTAAAGGTCTGCTAGACTAAAATTTACAGTTAAAAGGCCTTTTAAAAAAAAACCAAACTTTTGTAGTGATCAAAAACATCACTTGGTGCATTGATATTCATACTAATTGACAGCAGCATAACCAGTGTTCCCCTAGACCTACTGTTTTCTCTCTCTTTACTCCAGCTTGACTCTTTGCTAGGTAGATCTCCCATATATAAGCTCTCAGCTTCATATTGATATCTAGCTGGACATACAAGATACTTCCCCTCACTGTGTTCGCCAACACTTATTCCCCTCTCCCCAACAGTCTACACTGGTATTTCTGCCTATAAATTACATATAAGCATTAGATATAAGCAGGCTTCTAAAATTGTATTGGTTTTAGCTAGATTCAGAATACAGTATGGATCATCTAAATCTAACCCTTGCTTCTTTGGGTGAAGTTACTATGCAAGAAAACAAAACTTTTAAAGCATCTTTCTCTCAGACCAAAACCAATCTGAGTATCTGCATCACGTTCTACTTGCCTCAATTACAGTAAATGGTGGCTTTGTTTTTCACGTAGAAGATAAGTAAGCATGTTAAGCTTAATTGCATTAGAAAATATGAACCGCGAAATACTGCTAAAAAAAAGCTTAAAAAGCTATTTATGAGAAGTTCTGAATTGGACTGCAATTTGAAACATATGTAAATGGAAAAAACATGCCTTTGTAGAATTACCTCTTAGAGTTACCTTTCTTTGTACTAAACCTGAGGATTATTAGGACAGTACCTTGGATTTTAGACATTTCAACTCCTGTGACCTGTGCTTCTTCTGTAATTTTTCCCTAAAATATTGATTCATGGAATTAAGTATTTACTGTTTTCATTGACAAGAAGCATTAAGCCTTTATAAGTAACAAGTTAAAGAAGTGTAAAATCTCAAGTTCAAGACATAATAAAGCAGGGAATACAGTAAATATTAAGAGCAAATCAGACATGACCTCAGGTTACTTTTATGCTCCATTACCATACCTATACTTCTCTTTGTCTCTGAGATAAAGCATGTTCCGCTGGTTTGGTGTGGAGACATATACTCAAGGAAGCGTTCCAACAAAATTCATACATTTATGAAATTGCGGAGAGGGACACAATTACCATTATGTATTCTGATACTGATATGCTAGACCCCTTCGCATCCCTGCTTGACATATTTTCTTCTTATCCTAGCACAGAGAAACAGAAAAAGACAGCTATTTTTAATGCATGCATTTATTATTTTCCCCCAATTTTGAAATAGTGCTTATGCTACATTTTTTTACAGTAAAATTGATGCTAAAATTTACCCTACCACACTCAAATGTCCAAGTACATATTCACATTAATCAAAAATGCAAAGCTACCGAGGCTCCATGACCTCATAATGTACATGCTTGCCTTGTCTGTTTGTGAGTGTAAAGGGGCTTCCAAGCAACTAGTTTTTATTAATAAATATCTATAACATTGTCTCAGTGCCTAAGCACCAACCAAAAAGAAACCTGACCTAAAAAGAATTTTTTCCCCCAATCAGTAATGTGCTCTTGCAGTAAACAAAAGAAGTATAAATAATCATAGAATCCTTAGGGTTGGAAAAGACCTCTAAGATCCTAGAGTTCAACCATTGAGCTAGTACTTCCATTTTCACCATTAAATCATGTCCCCAGGTGTCATATCCAGATGTTTTTTGAATACTTCCAGGGTTAGAGGTTCCACCATTTCTCTGAGCAACCAGTATCAAGGCTTGACAACAATCTCAGTGAAGAAAATTTTTCTAATACCTAGTATAAACCTCCCCTGGCATAACTTCAAGCCATTTCCTCTGGTCCTGTCACTTGCTCCTCTGGAGAAGAGACCAACCCCCACCTCCCTGAAACCTCCTTTCAGGTAATTGGAGAGAGCAAAACGGTCTCCCCTGAGCCTCCTCTTTTCCAGGCTACACAATCCCAGCTCCCTCAGCCACTCCTCATAGGACTTGTGCTCCAGACTCTTCAGCTTCGCTGCCGTTCTCTGGACATGCTGCAACACCTCAATGTCTTTCTTGAAGTGAGGGGTGCAGCTTCATCAGTGCTGAGTACTGGGGGACAATCACTGCCCTTACCCTGCTGGCCACACTATTGCTGATACAGGCCAGGATACCTTTGGCCTTCTTGGCCACTTGGGCACAGCTGGCTCACATTCATCCCCCTCATGTCCTCTTCCACTGGGCAGCTCTCCAGCCACTCTGCCCCCAGCCTGCAGAGCTGCCTGGGGTTATTGCAACCCAAGGGCAGGACCCAGTCCTTCGAAACATGTCAGGTTTAATGGTTGGTAGAACAAGACTAATCTGCTATTCAAAGTAAGTAATGGGACATTTTACATAGAAAGAAAATACCACCCCATTCGAGGTCTAGATAGAGTATAGAATTAAGTTTCAAAATTATAACATAATTTTGATTTCTGTAGAAATTTTTCCTGGGGGTTCAGTAATCCTCACAAAATCTCCATCATATATTTCCTACAGAAAGACAATTTATTTGGATACAGAAGCATGACGATTTCACCTTCTTTTATATTTCAATATCAGAGAAATGAAAAAGCTATGCAACTAGATTAATTTCTCTAGTTGAAGCAGTGTTCGTATTACAATATGCTTAAATGAATGGCTTTTTAAACTGCATAAATATTACAGCTCAAAAAAAATGTCCTGATTAGAAATGTCTATAAATATCACATTTATTGTTGCAGGTTGTTCTATCATCTTTTTCTCTCTAAATCTGATGGCAGTACCAGAAACTTGAGAGTTTGAAAAGTTGGAAGCTATATTGTGATATTGGATTAGCCAGGTGAGATCAAATTATGAGATATCAGTTTAAAGTGCTGAAGCATTCCCTAAAGCAGCTTTCATTTAGGATATTAAATGTCATTGTTTTCATTCTTCATTGACTCTATAATTCAACAGGGAATAACTTCTTTCACTGCACCAGGTTTCCAGTATCATTTGTGTCTTGATGAGATCTTGTTTAATTCAAAAATTAAACTTAAGTAATGATCTTATTTAATGAAGTACTAAACATAGTAATAAAAATAAAAATATTTGCTTCTTATGTCTCAAAAGCTGTAAATTTCAATATTTAAACTTTGTTCACTCAGACGTCTTTAGTTAGTCAATTAAGAAAGCCATTTATTCACCTCAGTCATTTTTGATTCCTAAAAAAGGGAAATTATTAATACTACAGTAGTTAAAAGGCAAAGGTAAGGCTGACACTGGGGAACTTTTAAATTTACTTAGACGGTAGCAGATAGCTAAGAGTTTGATTATTTAAGTCTGAATATCTAATGTAGGTAAACACTTGATATTGATGACAGAGAACCACCTGTTCCTACCAATTCCTCGTGCAGTCAAAATCTTTAAATCTCTAACATTCTTCAGATATACAAGCCCTCAAACACTATACCAATGAATTCTGGGTCTATAACTCTTTAGAAGCCCCTATCATAACTTCCAATCACAACTGACTATGCTGAGGACTACAGCAATTATTGAAGTGACATATTGAAAGGACAAATTTGCTTTTTTCCAGACTTTTAAGAATGGAGTAGAGATTATACTCATTTATGTCTCTTCCATCAGCCTTTCCCAGGATAATTATAACTGAATAATATGATTTAAAAAAATCTGGAAATGTCACAGGTATATACTTCTCCAAGAGACTCCTGGAATCTGAGTTTACATGGCTGACAAATGTATGGCTTGCATTAAATAATCCACAAAAACTTTTGGAACCTCCAGGAAAGAAAAGTGACTAAGTGGTAAAGTAGTACTAACTTCTTATTATATGCAGTAGTATAACATTCTGCAAGTCCTGCTCAACACTGAACTCCCAGTATGCTACGTATCCTGAGTTCCCTCCTCATGACATCTGTGTGAGAAATGAAATCATTAGTTAAGCTGGGCCAAAACTAGAAGTTCTCAAGTGCAGAACATCCGTGGGTCTCCCAAACAGTAGTTATCTGTCCTATGTCCTCTTCAAAGGAGTTATAACCATTGGGGATATTTATGCAACCCACTCTTAATAAAGGCATAGCCCATCAAAACAGAAATGTATTTTGCTGACTAGTCTCTTATGCTTTCCTCATGGAAAGAGGAAGACAATTGAAAGCGAAAGAAACAGAGATACATGAACTATATTAAATTTGTTAATTAACCAAATTACAATGGTTAAGTGCTCTGCTTTTACCACTTAGTATTTTTTGAATCCTACTGCTTTAACTGAAAAAATAAGAGCCTTTCCCTCCAATTCTTCTTTCTGTTAAGTTCTAGAGGGAAGAACGAAGAGTCTTTCAGGTAGAGAGGCTTCTCTGCTTAGTGACAGAGCTCTGGTGAGTAGGTAGAGGAGTCCAAGGAAGATCCACTATCTCTGTCTGGATCTGCAATCTACCTTACCTGGGACAGGCCTCATGGGAGAACAGGATGTGTGATGTGCAGGATTCCCTATCGTCACTTCTCTGGCTGAACACTGACTTCTCCTCAGGGCAAAGAAGGGACTACAAGGATGCCAGTGAGTTGTGTAAGGATGTCATGAGGCTGTGCAGGGAGCAAATTAGAAGAGTCAAAGCCCAACTATAACTTAACCTGGCTACTGCCCCAAAAGACAGCAAAAAATTGTTTCTATAAACACAATAGATGACAGAAGGAAGGCTAAGAAGAATGTCCAACCTTCATTGGATGTGGGGGGAAACATAGCGACAAAGGATGAGGAAGAACACTGAGAGTATTGATCTGCTGGAGGGTAGGAGGGCTCTGCAGATGAATCTAGACAGGCTGGATCAATGGACCAAGGCCACTTGCATGAAGTTCAACTAGGCAAAGCACCAGGTCCTGCATTTGGATCATAACAACCCCATGCAGTGCTACAGACTTAAGGAAGAGTGGCTGGAAAGCTGTCCTGGGGGAAAATTACCTGATATGGTGGCATCCTGGCCTGTATCAGTAACAGTGTGGCCAGCAGAACCAGGGCAGTGATCATCCCCCTGTACTCGACACTGATGAGGCCACACCTGTGGTCTGTATCAAATTCTGGAGTCCTCACTGCAAGGAGGACATTGAGATGCTGGAGTGTGTCCAGAGAAGGGCAGTGGAGCTGGTGAAGAATCTGATACAGAAGTCCTATGAGAAGTGGCTGAGAGACCTGGGATTGGGAGAAGAGAAGGTTTGGGGAGACCTTACGGCTCCCTATAGATACCACAAGAAGGATGTACTGAGATGGATTCAGCCTTTTCTCCTAAGTAACAAATGATCATTTAACTTGCCTGACAAAACAATAACTAGTGACTTATTTTAAAAGATCTGGTATAGCCTAATAAGTAATATGGAATGACTGGAAGTGCTTTTGAACCTGCATGAGGTGGTTAATAATTTTAAAACACAATTAACAACATAAATGAAATCTCAGATTAGGACTACCTTAATGATTATAAAACATAAGATGCTAATCAACAGGCACCAGCACCTCCTACCATTTCTCCCAAGAGGTGACCAAGACTGTAGCCCATATTAATCCTCCAGTTAACTAAGTAATAGATTTTCAGCTTTCAGTGCTGTTACAAAAATCACATTTTGTTGCCATTTGATAACAAAAGTCTTCTCTGACATCAGGAAGCAAATAAATCTCCATAGGAACATATATTTCTATATTGTACTGACCACACTGTGCAGGCTGCACAGATTTTGCAATCATTTCATTGATTTCTGCATTTTCACAATGATGGGTCCTATGATCAGTGAAAGCTCACCAAAAAGTAACTGTGACAGTCCCAAGGCTTCCCCAGCCAGCTGAAGAGAGATATACACCTTCAATACTTAATTTTTCTATTTAAATTGTACAGTGAGGATGGCATATTTTCTCAGAAAATGTTTGATTATTATGAATACTCTTGCTTTTTGTTAGTAATATCATTAACTTATCTATAGCTACAAACTGTTGAGCTTTACTGGTCCAGCCAGTAAATTCGTTATTTAAGTAGACTTTCTAAATAGACCTTATTCCGGTGTCAGACGACAGTAAATATAACAGGCCCCTACTATAAGTTGAATAAAATAAAAAGATAATGATTCTATTGTCTCGCTGGTTAAAAAAGCTGTGATTCTAGGAAATTTCAAAAATAGCATGCTGTGAGATAATCCACTAGTAATATGGTTTTCAAAAAAATTTTTTTTTTTTTTTCTTTTTTTTAACCTCCACCAATGCATAGAAGTAGTATAGCAATGGTAAAAGTCCTGGTAGAACAAGAACTTCTGTATCGTCTGAGAGTAAGGGCTGGTAAATTTAGAATAATTGACTGCATTTTTCTATTTCCTCCTGCACAATGTATGGCCATCCTGTATGACAACCTCATTGCACATTGTCATAGGATGGCAGAATAAAGCCGTGATTGTCACAGAGCTTCAAAAAAGTGAGTAGATAGTGAAAAAGGACAAAGTACTCTTAATAATTCAAAGCAGATTAGAAGAGCTGCTATATCTGATGATTCAGGCTTCGTTCACCATGTCCTACCTAATTGCAATTACAAGCTCTTTTGTCCTTTGTTGAGCACTACTGAAGGCACTAATCAGCAAATGAACCCTAAGTTCAGTTTAGAGATGCAGTTCTTGTGTTTTTATGCATTTTGAATATGATCGTATTAGACTTCACTAGGACAAAAGAAAGATGATGGTCAGGAAAAAGAAATATGGTCCACTTAGGAAAATAATAACATAGGATTGTACTGATTGTATTTTAAAATATAGTCCACTCTTAAAATCTTATATTAATATACTTCATAAAAAGTAAATATATTTAGATGGGTGACTAGCAAATTAGCAGCTTTGGGGTTTTTTTTTAATTTTATTAATCAATTATCTTATATGAGCATGATTTTGTTCTTGTGACTTTGAGGTTCAAGTACATAGCCCAGTATTTAACTGCATGCCACAAAGCCTTTAGTGTTACTAGAAGTCAGTATTAATCTTGTCCCTCAAATCCTTTTGAGCCAGACTGCACTTTGTAAAGTGTTTGAAGATAAAAATTCAGGACACCCTTATGTCAGCAATGTCTTGTGTTTTTTCAAAAAACTTTAAAAACATTACGCTTAAACGAAAGTAAAAAGAATGCAAATAAAAGCACTTTTTAAACATGAAACCAAAACTAATTTTAAACATTTATTAATGACAAATAAGAGTCTATGTATAGCATGCTCACACTAACATTTCATTAAAAATCCTCACTACCTTCCCTATAAAGTCTGTCTGATCAGAATTAGGATTGTGTGCTTTAGGCTTACATTATGCTACAGATGATACTTATTTAGGAAACTGTATAAGGCAAGGAAAAAAATTATTAAGCCATTTTTAGAGACCTTCAAGGTGGTCTTGCAGGGAAAATGCAAAGGAGCTCCCTTCTCAGATCTCCTGGATGGTGGCAGCATTAGCAGTGATGTCATTTCTAGAGCTGAGCTTTCTCTTGAATTCCTCTACCAAGGGCTCCTTGCAGATTAAGTCCTTCACTCTAAACCAATTTTTCCTTCCTCCTGCAACATAGTCTGATCACCTCTTAATTAAAGAAAGAGAGTTACAGAAAAGGTTTTCTAGTATTGGCAATTCCACTCCTGGATTAAAATAGCAAATCCTTACTTTAGAGAAGGGTAAAACCCTGTTCCTTTTGATAGTTGCTTGTACTGCTTTAGAGAGAATGCATGTAGCATTAGAGTGTATACTCTCTGTCAACTGGGGCATTAAAAATTGTGCAAACATCTTAAGAAATTATTACTAGATCATTACCAGTAAAAATTAGGTGGTGTGCAATCGAATTTGGGGTTACTGATCCTCAGCTTGTTTTTAACATGAAGAATATCAGTACATCATTTTCTTCTAGTAAACAATATGGACCATTAATTTTGCCACAGGGAGTAAATTTCAAGTAGAGAGTTGAACTAAAAACCAGTAAATTTGTTACTGTAGTGTTAAGTATAATGGTGTTTATACATTGGCTTTATTTCAAGATAAGAGCGACACGCATCAAAAGCTTTATTACTAACACTCAGATGTTTTCATTCTTAAAATTCCTTTTTCAGCCTGGGCAAGTTTTTCATACCTGTTTGAAAATATTGTTTGCTGAGAAGTAAATTCTTAAAGTTCCAAAGTTCCATCAAAAGGCTAATAAAAATAATGCACATTTGAAATGCAGTTCACAATCTTTTTCAAAAAACGCCTAGGATTTCTAACAGAAGAGGGTACCTGTTAATGTAAAACCCTACTTAGTCCTAAAAAAGCATCTGTTTTGAAATTGCTAATAAATAGTAGATGCTCATTCCTGCTTCAAACCAACAGAACAAGAGGTGGTCTCATGGAAGGATCATAAAAAGACAACTTCTACCAGTAATCTAACTTTTGATGGTGCTTAATGTGAAGAATTTTATTTTGTAAGACTCAATTATTTTAACTACCTTTTATCATACAAAAAACCCCTTGCAAGATAGCATAAAATATACAGCTGCAACATTGCATATTCAAGGAATTCCTTCATGTTTTAAGAAAAATGAATTACTGAGATGGCAATTTCATACTCAACATTACATTTAATTCTATGGTACCTACTACTTCATCAGAAAATGATCTTCAGTTGAAAAGTCATTTGTTGAAAAAGGATGTGATAAAGCCTCTTGATCTCAAATATGTCACTAATAGATAATGAAAAGGCTGAAAACAATCTTATACTTTCCTACTTTTCATACCATGTTGCAAGTCAGATACACAATAAATAAATTGGTAAGTATAGACCAAGGCAGCAGCATTTGTCTAAGAAGGGTTACTGTCACCACTGGTTTTATTTGCAGAGATCAGAGCTCCTTATCAGGTGCTTAATAAAGGATCTCAGACACATAGCTCAGGTTTCTGCATAGGCATACTTGGCATTTCATGTCTAGCCAGAGGGCAGTGCTAACAAGCAACAATTTCTCACCTGCAATTGTTAATTCTTTGCATTTTTAACATTTGCAAGGAAACACCTGTTTAATGAAGTGTGCTATTTTTATGTTTTTCTTTTCCAAAATTGTTTTCTAACTACCCAGACATTAAAGGCGAACTCTTCACTCTCCATCAAATCACTCATGAATTATGAGGAATTTGTATTTGTCAGTTTAGAAAAAATGGTATAATTTGCATTTGAATTTTTGTGTGCAGTTCAATGATTTGTTACAGTAAAAGGAGAGAGACATCCAATTCTCTGAAGATCTTTGTTTAAATGCCTACCCAGTCAGTCACTGATTGCTACACACGAATATGTGCAATTGACTCTTGTGTTTCAACCCTCCAGCTCACAATGAACATGACTCTTCTTTCCTCCTAAATTTTTCCTTCTTAGATACAAGTCTTTTCAGGATGCAACTGTTCTGACCACACACTTCTGAAACTACACAAACTGATTTTTACCCATGCAGGCATATTTACAGTATGACTTAAAGCCTAGCAGAGGAGGGGGGAAGGTAAGGGAGGAGAGCAGAAAACAAACAAAATAAAACCCACCAAAACAAACCCAAGAAAACCTTTCCCATGTGTAAATTATTCTGATAACCTGAACCACAGTCAAGAGAATGAGATGTAACAGTTGCCAATTATTTTGCAGGGACATGATTTGAGTGTTACATACAGAACAAGAAGGCAGGTATAAGTAGCCTGGATATAAGAAAGAAGTAACAACAAATAAGAAACTGGAAAGTTTCAAGTGAACAAATCATTATGTTTCATAAACTCCTCCGTATAAAACATCCAGGTGTCAGACACTATTGCATTCAAGCACTTGCATAAATTAAGAAGGAGATTAGGGGAGGGAGAGGGAAGACTGAAACACTGTCAGAGAAGTAGGAATGTAAATAGGATGATTTCGTTCCTCTGCTGTTCCAGGTAAATAAATTGTGTAATATTAATTCCCTCTTTTTTGGCTGAGCAATTAGTCCCAAAAGAGTAAAAATTCCAGGACAACAACCAAAAATGATCTGCAATATTGTTCAATTACATTTCGCAAATCTTCTATAAAGTGAAGCTGAAATCACTATAAATAATAGAGGCTCCCTAACAAAGTTGGTTTTGACAGTTTTTGAGGGGGAACCTTATCTCTGTCTCCAACTATCTGAAAGGAGGTTGTGGCCTGGTGGGAGTTGGCCTCTTCTCCCAAGTTGCAAGAAAGAGGACAAGAGGAAACAGCCTCAGTTTGTGACACGGAAGGATTAGATTAGATATTTCAACAAAATATCTTCACAGAAAGTGTTGTCCAGAACTGGAACAGGCTGCCCCCAGAAGTGGTTGAGTCACCATCCCTGG
Organism: Eulacestoma nigropectus; assembly: GCA_013397775.1. NCBI lineage: Eukaryota > Metazoa > Chordata > Aves > Passeriformes > Eulacestoma > Eulacestoma nigropectus. Next base: position 843,686 of record VZTE01001955.1, read on the forward strand.
AGGTATTTTAAAGGCACATAGATGTGGCACTTAGGGACACAGTTTGATAGTGGACTTGACAGTACTGGGTTAACACTTGAACTTGATGCTCTTAGAGATCTTTTCCAAAAAAAAAAATCCAACAAAACAATTCCATAAACAGAATAACTCTCTGAAAACTATGACTTCTCAATGCTTTGCAACAGTGTGCAGGACAGTGTACAACACAAAGGTCCATACAAGTTCTTCAGAGTATCTTTCAGAGCTGCAGATGTTAGGGCTGACAAAGACCACAAGACACAGAAGTACTTTTCCTGTCACAGTTCTTTGCCTACAGTACAAGTTACTAGTAAGGCTGTTCAGGAAACAGCCTATCAATGCCTCCTTCCTGAATGGAAAGTCACTTTTAACTGCCTTAGTCTCTCAGTTTGCAGACCAGGAATGAATGGAAAACCTTAAGAATATTTTTTAAATTATTTTAGGCAGAAATATGGATCCCTTTCACTAACACTATTACGTCTGTATTTAAGTCCATATGTTCTTCCTGTGCTCACATTCTAGAAAGGACTATTTCTTACAGTACAAAATTACAATTGTATTTTACTTTTTGGCCATCTGCAAAGTCACCATGGAAAGACAGGAAATACTGTTTTGAAAGCAAAGCCAGTATGGTTGTCTTTGAAGCATGGTGTGTGTAGGTATGTTGTAATTTCTATACAGAAATACATCACTTAGAGACTTAAAAAATGTCCAGATCTCTGTTATTAATTACAGTACAAATAATCTAACTATTAAAATTCACAATTATTTCTCAATATTTATGACACACATTTTGTTTAAATGTAAAGAAGTTACACATCTCTTGGCAGAAAAAAAGCTGAAGTTAGAAGCAATGAAATGCTTAGGTTGTCCTTTTTAATAGAATAATGCATTTATTAAGGTATTTAATCATATTTTATTAAAAAAATGTTCAAGAGATTGATCTTTACTGGAATATCTTTGCAGTCTGAAAGAAAATCAAGTGCTCTTCCTTCAGAGTAATGAAGGAGTGATGAGGAGTCAATGAAAGGAGTGAGATTAATTCTGTTACAACCAGATGATAATTAGTTTTTGTTTACTTAATATAATACTTAAGCTCGAGAATAAGTTAATTAGAATGATTTACAAATAGCGACACGTCCCACACACTGCCTGGAATATAAATGTTACTGCTGCAAATAAGGATGTATGACTGGCAACATAAAATCAAGACTTGGTGGTAGTGCTCTCCGTGAAATAAAAAAGTAGGGAATGTAAGCCTAATGCTTTCCCAGCTAATCAAAACCACAGCAACTCCACTTTCTAACTAATTTCTAAAAAAAAAAAAAAAAAAAAAACACCAGCCAACCAACCAACTAAATTTACTGGGATAAAATAAATAACGTAAGAATTAAAATTTTCAATCAGTTTTTTGGACTTAGCTTCATGTAGGTTAAATTTAGACGGAAAATATTTTTTAGAACCAAGACAGAGACTGGAATCAAGTGTCCCTAGCATCCACATACTTCCACATATGAGCACAGATCCTCAGTAATCATAATGATTGCTCATGATCATCTCAGGACTAAAAATACTGAGAAGTACCCCAAGTCTACTAGAAAGTAAATATCCTTTTTAAAGCCTCATTTCACAGTAAGTAGATATTAAAGACAGTATTTTGCTCATTATTCATTCCGTAGTTAATGGGTTGAAGTGGCCGAACTGAACCAAGAGGTATAAAAGTAGGGGAAGACAAGAGGGCATAAGAGAATCTCAACTTCTGTGAATTTTACAAACCAAAGGAATTGTGAGAAAGTCAGCAAAAATATTTGCACAATAAGGCATGACTCAGTACCTTTCACTGACAGAACTGGAGCCTTTGTTATGTAAAGACAACAGATGGTGTAACTGGTAAATATGAACTTTCAGATCCCTAGGAAGTGTAACATTTGTTTCCTATTGCAAACATATTGAACCTTTAATGGTCTACAGCTCTTATGAAGATTTGTGTGTTTGTGGTATACAGCTCTAGGGTACAGTCTAAAGCAGTACTGAATTAAAAAAGCAAAGGCAGCAATACCTATGTCAATTGAAAAGTAGCTAAACCTGAACCTTGTCAAGGTAATCAGATTTCATGAAAAGCAGGAGATAAATTAGATCATCTGAACTGATAACGCTATATACCTTATGACAAACACCATCTTCTGCTTTAGAAACTCACTTGTGTTCTGCACATTCCAGCTGAATTTCTCACATCAGTAGGATGGACACTATTACTGACAGAGAATTATTTCTGGATAAGAAAGACGACAGCCTGGTATTAAAAACAACAAAAATCCTTAAAATGTATCACAGAAACATTTAATAGTGTGTGAACAAAAGATCTGGGTGAACCAAATGAATAACTACCATATATGCATGTTCATCCTAACTTCATGATCAAGGAGAAAGTAATATCAGTGAGAAAAAGCAAATGAAAAGCTCAACGAAAAAACCCCAACCATCATACCTTCTTCAGTGCGGAACATCCAAGGGTAATATCTCTGCTGTGATAGCCTTGCTAATGCCTGAATCCCAAGATGAAAAGCAGGAGCAAGGCTGAAGTATTCTGACTGCTGTCTTGTTACAGACAAGGAGTATAGGAGATCGAGAGTACAGGAACAGCCAGAGAAGGTTGCAAGCAGCTAGAGAGGGAGGGAAAAAAAGGTGCAGGATTCTATACCCTTGACACAGATGCGAGAGGAAGATAATTGAAAGATTTTCTATTATTTAAGGCTAAAGGACTGACATACTTCTTCCTCATTTACCATGAAATTACAGGGTTTAAAGACATGTTGCATTATCATTTAAATCTATTTCCTTACATTAAGGCATCGTTTTATCTACATAATTTCTGTGACCTGCTTATCTACTTGTTCTCCACGGTTAGAAGCTACATCCAGGCAATTCATTTCAGCGCTTACCTACTTAAGCATTTTGAAAAAATTAAAATATCTAACCTTATTCTTTCTTACCATTTCATGAATTAATTATCTTTTATCTTCTCATGGACATGGAAAAGAATTATTCCAGTTCTCTTTGAAATGGTGTTTTACATATTTAAGACTATCTTCTTAAACAGAATAACATCAGTTGAATCATATTTTTGTTGTAAGCTATGTTTAGTTGACCTATGATCACCCTTACTATCCCCTCTGAGCTTTCTCCGATTGTGCTCTGTAAAGCTCAGAACTGGACAGAAGCCAAGACCCTCCTAGTATTTGGTAGAGAAGGATTACTTCAAAAGGCCTTACAGAATGTAGATTCACTCATACCAGAATATAATATTCACTTTTTTCCCCAGAACAGCAGGATATCCCTGTGTTATGGGTCAGCTAGAGGTCCATTATTGAGCTTTTTAGAATAGCTGCCACCTGAACATTTGTTTGACTTCCTATACGTGTGCAATTTTTAAATTCCTGCTTTGATGTATTTCTCACAAATCTTGCGTCTTATTTTTTTCCTAGTAACTCCAATTTCAACATTTTTAATTCGCAAGTGTGTAGTCTTTCTCAGTTCAGTGACATCAGATTTTATTCTGCATCCAGTCACTCAGACCACTAGCAAAGCTCCGACGAAATAAAAGCATCAGAGAATTGCAATTTGCATCAGTGCTCAAATCTTAAGGTTTAAAATCAGTTCTAGATAGGATCAATGATACCTATAAGTTATCAAAATATCTTTTTTCCTCTTTCAGTAATATTAAGATCTTATGCATTATTAATTTGATTTTTCAACTGATAACATCTGGTATTTGGGTTTTTCTTTTGTGGGTGTTTTTGGAGATTTTGTTGGTTGGTTTGGGGTTTTTTTGTGGTTTTCTGCTAAGAGAGAGTGTTCATGATCTTATTACAACATACTCTTCAGTGGCTCCAGTCTCAGCAGCAGTGCAAGTATTCAGTATTCATTTTGTCATTTCACCTTTCAGAAAATTAACAAAATTCTCGAAAGAAAAATATTCTATGAACTACCTGTCCAAGGACAAACATGTATCCTTGGTAAATAATTAGGTGTTCAGAGATTAAAAAACTCCCAATAAATGATTTTTCTTAGTAATAGTGTTCAAGTGTTCAATAATTGAGGGACACCAGCACTAAAATTAGAGCTTTTCCTCCATATTCAAATCTTAGGGTACTGTATACGCTTCATCTGATTGTTACAGAGCCATGACTTGTAAAGGTAAGTGGGATATATGCATGCTAACATATTTATGATATAACTAAAGATCATCCTTTTCCATAGTTAGTGGCAGAGATATTGAACTTAAAACGATGCAAGAATTCTGTATCTTAAATATATTCTGTGCTTAATAAGTGTATAACATATAGTTATATCAAAGTAATGCTGTGTCTTTGACCTTCTGACTGTGTTACATTAGTGTGACCAAGAATTGTCCAAAGAAAATCCGAAGTAATCAATAGAAAAAAAGTTAAAAAAATAGATTATAAAGTAAAATTTAAACTTTTTCAGTTTGGAAAAAAAGGGGTTTTTTTTCCTGTAATCTGATAAGCATGAGTAAGATTTCTAGATTTATCTGTTTTGCCCTATCTAGCTCTAAAATATATTATTTACTCTTTGAAGATATCAAAGTATCTGGAGATTTTGGCATACTGCGTACATAAGTATCCATGCCAGAAAGGAATTGTCTTGTTACCTCTTTTTGGCAATATAATTATGAGTTCAAACACAATAAATGTACTCTCTCATGGTAAATAGATGCATTTCTGTTGAAAGAAATTTGGGTTAGTAGTCCTTTTTCAGAACCTAAGCTAAGTTAGCTTGGGTAGTTTTGAAACTTCTGTATTGTCATAGCACGCACACAGGTAGTTGTAACTGAGCTTATTGTCACCTCAGAGTGGTTTCTTTGCATGCCTGAGCTCATCTAAAGGGTTCCATACAAGTAGTAATAGTAGTGAAACATAAAAATAAATATTTCTCACTTAAAATTATTGTGGGGGATTAATAACCTAGGTTTATCTTAGACAATAATATTAGCTAATGGTATTATTATAATACTACTAATTATTTACTATTACTTATTATAATAATACTACTAATACACAGATATCCTATTAATATTAATAATAATGTAATTGTACAGATTATAAGAACAAGTAATCTATCAAGTGTAATTTATCTGAAAGCCAACATGAAGATGTGGACACTGTTAAGTCATGTCTGTTAGTTAAGACCCGAACTAGAAAATACCTTGATGTTGCTTAAACATGTGCTGAATGAGCATCAAGCGAGAGCCACAAGTATAACAAACTAGTTAAGTGTCTCCTGTGCTATCAGCCTTCAGGCATCCCATGTAAGTCACCATACTGGACTTTCATCTGACTCATTTCCACGTATCTTTTATCTTTCATATGGCATGTCAGAGATATTCAGCTGTTTACTGCCAATATACAGACTGGAAAAAATTGAGTGTTAGATGCTAATATTTTGACCATATCACAAGTTCAAGATGCTGTGAAAATACAGTCAATACAACATTTTTAATAATGATGATCCAAGGAGATAGTAGGTGGCACACAAAGCTGACCATATGCCTCACCTAATCTTGTTGCTCTGCATAAGACAGTCTGTCTTTTGGGAGGAGTGTATGTGTGCTTTTTCTTTTTTGTACTTGAGGTTTTTGTTTTTAACCACAATCTGCTGTTAATCTGTTTTCGTAACCACATATCACTTTTCCCCGTTAACCAAATAATATTTACCTTTCCCCCCTTTCAAAGCCCATTAATTTTATCCTTTACAGTGTAGCTTTTGTTTTTATTTTTTTTTCTTTTTTTAACTATTTCATTCACTTTGCCTAAACTGTACTTCAAAAAAATTATCTTCAAGTTTAATACACAGTCACATGAAAGGACTATGCATCAAATTAGATTGGTGAGCACTGTGCAGGAATGTTTTCTTCTTCTATCTTTCCCTCCTATAATGCAATGTTTTTGCTTTCTTATTTGATCAACAGAAATCCATTTTCTGTCTCTGTACTAAACAGAACATGACAACTCTGGAATATAGTTGAATTTACCAGCTGCAAAGGTAAATTGCTCAATTCAAAAGTTAAGAAATTCCTCCCACAAAGCAAAAAGAGAAATGTTTCCTTCACTGTTTAATAAACATTGTTTTCCTCTCCTCCTTCTCCCTCTCTGAGACTATAGCAAGTGTTTCTTAGACTAAAAAATACAAAGCAATGACCTAGTCTTTCTCTACTTGAGAAACATTTCTGGTTTGTGTACTTGAGTAGCTTTTCTCACTATAATGCCTAAGTATTTAATGAATTTACCTTCATCTCAGGACACAGATGATCTGTTGAAGTATGAATATAAAGTAGACAAAAATCTAAGTTCTTATATTTAATAAAGTAAGTAGTAATCTACAGGAGTAATCAGGAGATTTAAAGCTATTCAAATGAACAGACTAAGGGAAGTTTTAGTCACTGTCTAGCCAAAATGGAGGGCTAGAACTCATTTTCACAAGCCTCTTCAATTTTCACAATTGAAATATTTCAAAGTCGCATTACTCCTGTCACAAGACGTCTCAAAATGCTTGTACTAGAAAAAGCAATCCATTGTCGAATTCTTTAATTTCCCCATTTGAGCTGGTAATGAAGGCACTGTTCATGTATTACATAACCAAGAGACAGAAATCTGCTGTACTAATGTGTTTGCAATAGTATAAAAATGTATTATATAATAAATATTTCCTCAAAAGTTTTCTATGGATAAACCTATAACTTCACTGCAAGTATAGGACATATTCAAAAAGTTGTACTGCACAGTCAGTTTTCAACTGAATGTCTCAAAGATTGTTTTATGACTGGATACCAATAACAATTTAATTTCAGAGACTAAATGTCAAACTTTAGTATCTTAAAGCTGCAGTGTCAAAACAAGGCAAGTGCACTATATGGAGCATGTTACTTTCCCTCAGTGGTTGGAATACGAGGTATAACAAGAGGTATAAAAGGCATCATCTTATGAGAAAAGTATCTGAACGTTTTAAAATGCATTCTAAATGCACTAAACGTCTTCCAAAATTTTTTTCAGGTGCTGCTTGTGTTCACGATGGCTGGATATGGCTGTGTCACTGTGTTGCAACAGATGTCTACTTTCCTGATAAAGAAATATCTGAAGTGGATTTGAGCAGGCAGCCCCTGCAATACTCTAGGAAAGATTTTTCTAGAGTTCAAGACTGCAAAAAACTAAGAATTTTTGTAAGACTTAAGGATTTCCACAAGAGTAGAGTACAATGAGATCCCAAATACAGGCTGGACAAGCTACATAAAGTCAAAGAACCCATGACAAGCAGCAATTCAAGGAAATAAGTTTAGGAAAACGCTGACATGTATCATACTGATCCTCTTTGGATTATTCTCAACCACCTTCACTGGACTATTCTTCCTGTATGTAGAACTTACAAGTGTATGGTAAGACCAAAAGTATGACAGAAACACAGCTTCCCTATAATTTCTGACTTATTTTTTAAAGAATGTTCTTGCTATAAAGACTTTCAAGAGCAATGACCCAAAATGAAACCAAAAAGTTTTATATGCTAGATACAGAGAGATCACCCAATAAGAAACACAAAGTTTAAGTGTAGCAGCATGTCTCCCTGTTCCTATTCTTCTAATACTTTTTCCTTGATTTTTTTTTCTTTCTTCTCCACTTTGTAACACATAAACACTCTCAGATTTTTGTTTGATGCACCATAATTAGCGAATAATCGTTCTTATACCAGATTTAAAGATTACTTCTTCAAGATTTCAGATTTTCCTCAGTTCTTCAGTTTAGGTCAAAAAACCATTCCCCCGCTCCCCAGCCCCCATTACCATGAAGACAAAAAGTTTCCATAGGAAGATTGGTGACTATCAGGCAAACTCAGTTAGAAACAGTACCTTCCTTCAAAGGTTACATTTAAACAAGATGAAACACACAAATATCAAATCCAGATTTAAATTCAACTGTGCTGTGAATGGGAGTAGGGGAGGAATTTGTACAAGGGGCAAGCAACTTGGTTGTCCTTGATTGCCCAGGACAGCCACATCATACCAGGAGAAGCAGACATCATTGAAGTGCTTTAGTACATTACAGAATTTGATATTTTACTGCCTTCAGTTTTTTCTCTTCTCCTTTTGTTGTGGTAAATTCACATCCATATTCAGTTTAAAGAGGCAAAACCCACTTCACAAAGTAAATCACCAATGCAGTCTCCCAGTATCTATAAAGTCTTTAAATATATAATGTGAATTTTGCAAAGCTAGTACTGCTTTCTCCAGTCAGTTAACTATTTCAGAACTTGTTAAAGTTGATTCCGGGAAACAGCCAAGTGCACCTCTTCGTTGATGACCTTAAATTTGGTTTATGGTTGCCTTTGATTCTCAAAGCCTTCAGTGCTGGTCTCAAATGCCAGCTAGCATATTTTATTTACCTATTAATTTGTTATTTTCCTGTTAATTTGTTCAGATCTATTTGCATCACCTTAGCAGACTGATATCACAACATTCTTTGACATTTTATTCTGCTTCTTGTCATGTATCAGCTTTGCTGGATAAGAATGGGAAAGACAAATTGTCATGGGTTGAAACTGAGTTGATTGACGAGCTTTTAAGCCAATGCGCTTTTGTGAATTTTGCATATTTAAACCCCGTGCAAGGGCGGGAAGTTCCTCTCTGGTTCCCGGTCTCCTGAGGGAGAAGGGGGGCCTCAGAGCCCCGGGCGGCCTCCGGGCCCGGGCCGGGCCCGGCCTGCGCTCCTGCCTGCCCCCCCTCACC
>VZTE01001957.1:0-20479 GCA_013397775.1 Eulacestoma nigropectus
ACCCAATCTGCCTTTGGGTTCTTGAATCACTCCATTGATTCAAGCAACAGTGTCCAGCTTAACAAAGCTGCACCAAACAAGCCAGAATGACACCTGGGGCCCTGCACTGCGTGTCACCCATTCCATCAGTGCTTCCCTTTTCTTTTTGGTGGATATTATTTGTGTGTGTTGTTTGTATGACAAATTTTTCTGGGTTTTGCAAATATTTATATTGTCTGATTTTTATAGCAATAAAGTCATGTACTTGCCAACTTGTCTCCCAGTACTCCAAGCAGACTCTTCAATAGTCTGGCTCTCACGGAAGATTTACCAATATTTAATATTTGCCTTGCATGGGAAAAATCAATCCCTACCATCTTTATCTTCTCCTAAAGGTAATTTTTGATAATGTCCTACTCACACTGGAAATTGGCATGTGGTAACTAAACTTTAGTCAATTATAATTGACTAAATATTATATAAAAAAATAATATTGTGAACACTTTTATTGGTCCTTGTGTCAGCCAAATAAACCACGATGCCACATGGCAGCTTGGGCAGGACACTCGGGGTGAAAGCAGCTCTTAGCCCAGGCTCAGTGCACAGGGCAGCCAATATCTGTCCATTAAGTCCTGCACAGCAGAATTGGAAATGCACGAGCATGCACTCAAATATTTATTTGGGGGTGAAAGACCATTGTGATTTAAATGAGACACTTCTGTGCCATTGTTTGGCACTGCAGAAATGTGACCTCACACGACATCACAGGGCAGAACTGGAGCTGACAGCGAGTGCCAGCAAGCGTGGTTGCTGGTCAGGTTCTGTCATGGGCTTCTTAAATGCACTTCAGTCATGGTGTGCCCTGGGTTCATTCATTCTTGATGCTACAGCTGCTCAAGAGTCTGATCTAACTGGGAAATAAAGAGAACAAAGAGGGAGAAGTAGATGAAAAGAGAAATACCTTTCTGTGCTTTGGGTGATCTGTGTGTACGAGGCTCTGGGTACAGAGCAGACCAACGCTGCCTCAGGCATCAGCCTGCTGCTTGAAAAGTTGGCAAGTACACCTGGAATGTTTGCAGGAATGCTGGAACTCTGTTTCATTGAAATGTAAATCAGTTGTATGGTGGTGGGAGATTTATGATGGTCAATTTATGTGTTTAATGCTTAAATAACTACTGAAGACTATGGAGAACTGTATCATGACACTGACTAACTTCCCTTGTTTATAGTGTGTTTCCTCAGTGCTGAAAACATACACGAGTGTCTTGGGATAAGTGTTGTATGGTAGGAAAAATGACCAAAATGTAATCACACAGGTAGAAACTGAAATACTCAATGATCTTTTGTGTGTGTAGAGTTAACTGCTATTCATGACAGTGCTCAATTCAACTGAAGTGTAGATCTCCTTTATACTGAAAAAATATTCTGTTTTATGGCCAGTGTTTATTTCCCAGCAGTTTCTAGAGAATGCATTTACAGCAAGGACTTTAAATACATCTGCTTTGGGTGAAACCGAGAAACTCTTCAGCTTTCAGAATGAAATCCTTGTAGACAGAAGCATTTCCTTTTTTTTTTTTTGTCTTTTCAATAGCTCTAATGTTTATGTAGATGTTGTAAGCAGCTACATGCTAGAAAGAAAATGACAAATACAGAGATCAGTCTGTCTGGAAAATGTTATCTAAAAACATAGCTGAGGGAAAAAAAAAAAGAGATGTGTTATTTTGCAAAGCTGCTGTTAGTGATTTTTTTCATTTTTAATGCCTGTCCTATTTCTGGGTCAGTCCTCATGCTGATGGTAGGAATATAGCAGGAGACTCTGCATGTGAATGGTCACTTGTTCATCAATTCCTGTGCCCAGAGGAAGATCCTTGCGTCTCCTATTAGGGACTTTTTATATTTTTATTCTTTTTTTATTTCTTTTGCAGGCCAAACAAGCTCTAGGTCTAAAAGGGCTGTTTCTCAGAAATCCAAAGCAGGCCTCTCTGGACAGTCATGCTGCTGGGCAGCTCCATCGCAAACATTCCTTTAGCAGCCACATCCTGAGACGGACAGCCAGTGCACCCACCAAGAGCCAGAAGAAGAACAAGAAGGGCTTTCCCGAGATTGCTTTTGACACAAAGGACAGCAGCTCTGCAGGGGCTGGAGAAGAGCAGGAAGTGGAAGCTGCCTCCCAGCCTCGCTTTGTGCAAGAGCCAGAAAGTGCTTCCCCGGCCCCAGCTCCCCGAGACGGTGCCGGTGGGGAGGCACCTGGCAAGGGCTTGAAAGGTAAGGCCCAGGGCTCTCCCAAAGGGCCACGGCAGAGCTGTGCCCGCCCCGGGGCTCCTTTCAGCGAGCCCTTGCCCAGGGCACACAGGGTGAGGCTGCAGGAGCCCCAGGGTGAGAAGCAAAGCGTCTTCGCCCGCTGTGCCATCAACAGCTCGGGCAGGATTGGAGTGGCCACCAACTGCATGAAATGCATGATTGGCTCCAAAGAGAGCCCTGACCCAGAGGGCCCGTGGAGTGACCACCCTGGCAGGCCCATTGCTAGAGAGCCCCTGCACCCTGAGCAGGGCAGCAGTGCAGAGGAGAGGGTAGAGCTCAGGACTTGGGTTGTCAGAGGGCAGCCCAGGCCACACTCAGATTTGCAGCCTTGCAGCAGCCCTGGAACTGCAGATGATCTGCCAAGGAGCACTCAGTCTTTTGTGACCCCAGGGAAGAAAAGTGCTGACTCTAAGTGTCACGGAATAAAGGCTCATTCCCGGCAGCGGTGGCAGTGCCAATCAGGTGGCAAGTACGGAAGCACTGTCAACCTGGTTGCAGCCAGCAATGGCTCGATATCCTCCAACTCCAGCAGTCTAGAAAGCCTTGGAAGCCCAGAATTCCCCAAGCACTGGCCTGAACCTTCTCGAAGGCAAGTGGGCACCCTACAGAGGGAAATGAATGCCTTGTTCGTTCAAAAATTGGAGGAAATTCGAAGTAAATCCCCTATATTCTTTACTGGTAAGACCAGATTTTCTTCACCCTTCTCCACTGTAGATCACATCATTGTCTCAGCTTCTGCGTAGCGTCCTTACTTAGAAGCTCCTCTGTGTTGTTTGGCTGTCAAGAGCTCTTTTTCTTTTTTTAATTTTGGCAATGACAGAAAAAAAAAATCTGGATAAATATTTTTATTTTCTTTTTTGTAGACTTGTCTGGTTTAGATTAGTCCTTGCCATGCCTAGTTGACCATCTGCAGTAGTGACACTGTCAGTAGTCCATGAATGTTTGGGTTGTTTGTTCAGGCTGTTTTGTTTCCTTGGTTTTCTTAGTGAATGGGGTATGATACTAAGTAAATTTTAAGATCCAAACCAGAGCATTAAGTGAGATTGAATATGGAAAACCCACATCAACAAACAATATTTCCATTGTCAGCCTTTGTGTTTCACTGAGGGATAGCCACATCAAGGGTGATGTCTAATGTGCTCTCTGATATCAAATAAACAAGTTCCCTCCTCAAAGATCTTGCAAAATCACTGCTGTCGGTCCAGGAATTACTGAATGGAATTCTCTGCTCTGGGGTGTTCAGGAGATCATATTTTATAAACACAGCAGCCCATTCTGGTCCTAAATGTGTATGCAAACATTTATACTGTGCTGTAATGTTGCACACATGCTCTGGCTGAGGCCTGAGGGCAGAGCTGCACAGCACAGAGCAGCAGAGTGTGTGATCTGATGCTCCCTGACATCAGCCAGGCTGGGGCACTCCTGGCACTCCCCACTGCAAAGGAAAATGTGCCCACTTAGGGGAAAGCTGCTAAAGCTGCAGCATTTTGTGGTTGTTTGAAGCCAGAAACAGGCGTGTGGTCACTGGGACCGAGTGACTGCACCTGTACCGTGAACTGGGGGTTTGTAAAGATGGGAAACAGAAGCAGAGGCAATCAAACTATATCTTTTCATAAGAAAAATGGCATTTTTCCTCCTGATTTGGCAGGCACGGGAGAGAAGGAAAGAGGTTTTGACAAGAATTTTCTGTTTCACAGAATACTAAGGAGAAATTATGAAATACAGCTTTTAGCTGCAAGAGCTCCTCTTCAAATCCCTTGCCCTCCTCCTTAATTGCCCGAGGAATTTGGACACTGGTGGTTACATTTTCAGGAACAGTGAAGTGACTTTGGTGCTTAAGATCTTATTTAGTAATAGATTCTGACTGCCCATCTACAGTGGGCTTCTTTGAAAACCTCATACAGAAATTTGAGATATTTTATTTGTTTGACCAGTTTCCTCTGCTTGGGTGTCTGCAATTTACCTTCTATTTTTTATACCTTTTTTGGTTTTTTAACATATTTTTCCAATCTCTGCTTTGGGCTTTTAGGAAAATACCAGGACAATGGGAGGGGAGAAGTTTGCTGGTTCCCGTGACTTGCAGTTAATCCAAAGCAGCAGAACTCTTTCTGTGCCTAAATTATTGGCATTGGGCTTTTCACAAACTCTGAGTACTGTGACATATGAAACCATTTCCCATTATCAGTGCCAGCTCCCCCGCCAGCCCCCCAAGTCACTAAACAAATATTGTGATATGCTTGAAATTTGATTAAATCCATCTGACTTCCCAAGCATGGAATCGGCAAACCCTTAAAATGGTGAAATGGTGCCTTGGACTGGCTGCTGCTGGTCCAGTGACAGCCCCTCTGTTTGCACAAACAGCTCCCTTTCCCATCCTCCTGCAAGGCCTTGCCTCGGGCCAGGAAACCAGGGAAACCAGCTCCATGGCTGCACTTGGGAATTGGCATGCTGCTGGGGGAAGTGCCCCCGGGATAAGACAGGAAACTGTAGCCTCTAGCTGGCCCTTTATGGCACCAGCCTTACATTTTCCAATGATTTTCCTTCCAAGTGTGCCCCAGCCTGTGCTGGTGGATGGGGAGAAGGAGGGTTCATTGGTCTGATCGGCTCTGGCCTCTTCCTGACACTCCTCCAGATGCTGAGAGTCTGGGAATGTTGGATTTGGCTTACGGGCACACGTGCCTGCTTCCCTTCCAACGCTCCCAGCTAATGCAGGCCAGGCCAGGGAACAGCTGCTCCCATCCCTGAGCTCCTTCCCTGGGCTGGAACTCCTGGTGCCAAAGGGAAGGCCTGGTATTCCCTGGGCAGGTTCTGGGAGTGCAGGTGATGTTTTCCATTAGGAGAGGCCTTTGGAGAAGAGGGGGCCAGCTTCCTCTGAGCAGCCTGCCTATGTCAGGGCACTTGAAAACTTGATGATTTTTAAGGTCCTTTCTGTCACAAACCACTCTGTGATTCCGTGATTCCATGATTCTGTGATTCCATTCCCCCATCCAGTGGACTGTGCTTCTTCAACACTAACAAATGCTGCTTTTCATTCTTCTATGATAAAAAAAAGGAACTTAATATTTGTCCATGTGTGGATTCCATTGAGTGCTCTGGTTGGTCAGAAATTCTTAGGATCCTACAACCATGTGTGAATATTCCTGTATGTCTCCTTTCCCTCCCTCAGCACTAATTTATCCTGTTATCTGCACCTGCCTTCCCTACATTAACTGGATTTTTCCTCTGTTCTGTCCTATTATTCTACATGCACACTCTCTCTTTCTAGTTAAGAACTGAAAGGACAAGCAAGTCAAAGGTAACTGTCTGCTGAGTGTCCCTGATTCCAGCACCCTGTTGCCTGTAGTCCTGGTTTTTGCTTGTTTGCTGCCCTATAATTACCTGCTCCTGTATCCTTAAGGTCGTGGTCTGGCTCAGTGGTGCTTTGTTAGTTCTGGAATGCATGTCTGCACTGTGCTTTGGAGATATGGGAAATCATCTTTTTGGCATGATTGCTTTGGCTCCCAGGGTGCAGGTGATAAACACTGCAGGGAATGGAACATTTTCTCCACGTAATTTGTGGCTGCAGTGATTCTCCAGGGCTGCACTCTCAGCCTGCTGTTCATGACCCATCTCTCTGCAGAGATTTTTTTGAAATAGAAATTACCAAGTTTTTTTAAGAATAAAGTCTGTTTAAAGCTTTTGTTTTGTTTTTAAAAGTCCCATTGCCGGCATTCCACTGTCTGCACCCAGATCATTTGTAATCTGCTCCACAAGTCCTGTGCTGCTTCTCTTCTGAGTGGCTGGTCACTGGGATCACATCTGCTGGTCAAACTGGTGTTTTGATTATTGTACATGCTCTGGTTGTGCTCTGATACCCTGACCTGTCTGAGTGCTGGAAGGAAGGAAAACTGCAAATCAAGTGGAGGAAGCAAAGTTGGTTTACAAAAGGGGACACAAAAGGCACGAATTGCTGGGTACTGTTGTTTTTTGATAAGAAAACCAGAACAGTCACATGGTGCTGCTGTGCATGGACTGAGATTTCTTGAAGCAACAGGGCTTTGTGCAGCTAAAACTGAATGTGCAAAATGTTTTGCTGCCTTTGGCCAGGCATTTGAAATCACAAGTTACTTTTAAAATCATGATTAACATAGGCAACTAGTACCTTGAGAAGAAAATGATAACACATAAGGAATGAATCTTAGTCTAAACTGTAACTTATAAGAGATAACTAACCCTGTATCTCTGTTTTTCTTGTTTCTTTCTTTTTCTTTTCATGCCTCCCAAGCAGACGTCTGCCACTTCTCAATCCAGAGGTCAGTCACTTCTTTATGCAGCCTAGAAACGATCACAGAAGAGCCTGTCCTTGCCAATGAGAACCATCACTGCAGCCTTCTCTTCCCTCTGCCTGTTACCCCTTACAGTGATTCTGAGGAAGGATCTGGGTCTGACCACTCCACCGAAGCTCGATCAGAGGGAAGCAGTACACCCAACCAGCCTCAAGAGTCCCTACACTCCAGGGAACAAAGAACAAATCTGGCTGCAGAAGACCAAGGGCAGGATGTCCCAAGAGCAGCTGACACAAGTTTAGTAGCCCCAGGAGATGAGAGGACAAGCATGGCAGGATGTCTCACGGAAAGAAATGGCTGGACACAGACGTGCAGTAAAGCTGAAGATCCCCAAAAAGCCAGGCTGGTAGAGGCAGCAGATCATGGTGCTGGCCAACCTGTAGGAGACTGCCAGAAGCAAAACAACCAACCAGGTCAGGTATTAACAGACATGAAAAGCACCTCTGAATCCAAAGGGCAAAATCTGGGTGCAGCAGCTGTTCCACCCCAGCAAAACAATGTCATTAACAGCACACAGGCAGACTCTCCCCAGAAAGCCCGGGCTGCACAGGCTCTCCCTGTGTCTGTTTCTCAGACGAGCTCTTACATGTTGGCGAGAAGGGCAAAGAGTGAGGGACTGAAGACGTCAGACTCCTCAGCCTTAATAAAAATTCCAAGCAGCCTGTCTCCAGCAGCAGAAGTGTACTTCGATGCCACTGTCAATGACCGGATCTGGAGCAAGCTGGACTGCAGCAGCCACCGTGACAGCTTGTCCTCCTCGTCCAGCATGTCCTCCAACGACACCGTCATTGACCTCTCTCTCCCCAACCTGGCTCGCAAAAGCCTCCCGGACCTGGGCATCCACCAGGACGGCCTGGAGCCCCTGGCCATCAGGAAGGGGATGCGCCCACGCTCCGCCACCACCTGCAGCAACGAGATGCCGATGGTCAGCAAGAGCACGTCCAACCCCAACCTGAGGTCTGGCCAGCTGCCAGCTGATGAGCTGTGCCCCCGGCCCCTGGCCAGGAGCCCTCAGGACGCGTTCTCGTCCATTCCTAGAAGGCACACCTGGAGCAGGCTCTACATGGAGAGTCTCAGGCAGTCCTCCAACAAATCCAAAGCGCATGACACGGTTGGGAATAACCAGACAAAGTCCAAAAGCCTCGGGGACCTTACCTCTGACGACATCGTGTGCACTTTTGAAAGCAAATACCGCAGCATCAGCAGGAGCTTCGTCACCCGCTCCATGCGGGAGCAGCGCCGCTCCTCGGGCCTGAGGCCCTCGGCCAAATCCCGGGATGAACTGACTGAGCAGCTGAAGAAGCTGACAGCCTTTCAGCAGGAAAACGATATCACCTCCCCCATCAGCCTTGACCCCAGCGAGTCGGAGGAGGAGGGGGAGAGCGTGGGCCTGCTGCGCCGGTCGTCGTCGCGCAGCCAGAGCCGCGTGCGCTACATCGCCAACAGGGCCCGGCAGGCCCAGGAGAGGCAGCGCCTGCAGGGCCGGGCACAGCTCGGGGGGAGCCCCATCGAGGAGAGGGGCAACCCCGAGGGCGCCTGCAGCGTGGGCAGGGCCGGCTGCACCGACCCCGCTGCCCACACCGCCCTGCCCTCCTCGCCCAAAGCCCAGAGCGACTGCGGGGCGGACACTGAGGTGTTCTTCATGCTCAAACTGTGACCCTGGCAGCGCCGGGCACTGTTTACACTCCTGTCACAGCAAAACACAGCGTCCTGAGAGGCACAAAACATCCTCCCACCGCTCGGTGCTTCCCGGCCTTCCCTTGAGCCCAAGGTGCTGAATGTCAGCACTTCAAAAGAACAGACGAGGATTCATTTTTAATTGTGCTTTGCCCAGCCTCAGATTTGGCCTCCTCTGTGTGTGACCACTTCTTGCGTTTGCAGTTTGCTCTTGGTCTTTACTAATTTCAATAATTCTTCTGACAATAGGTAACCTTGATGTTTAATAGCTAAATGTGATGCTAACGACAGCTAAGGTAAATTTTGCTCTTACAAATTGTGGATCCATGTAAGGAGGCTGGACTTAAAATCACGTTTTATTTTCTGGAAGAGTTTGAGGCCTCTGAGGGTGTGAATTAACAGTGCAGTAGATAACAGTCCATCTTCCATCGTGGACCTGCTTATTTCAGTGAAAATCCCTGTTTTCTCTTTGAAGAAGAGCTCTCTTGTTCCAAAGCAATGCTTTTATAAACCCAGCCTGTTTATATCTCTCTCTCTATATCTCTATATATACACCTGTGTGTATGCAAAGGTATGTCTGCACGTGTGTGTACACATGCACACCCTGAAACTGAACTGTGACTGTCCCTTGTCTCAAGGCATTGTCTGAGGGAATTGAGACAGGAGAGAGAAGGGAATGGCTAAAAACAGACAGGAAATATCTTCCGACTTTACTTCAGAAATGGCTAAGGAGCATGTTAGTCTTTTCTTGAAACAGCACTGTCCCTTTCTATGGTATTTTAACAATGCTGCTGTACATAGCACTTTTTGGATGAATTTTACTATTTCTGTATTGCACTGCCATGCAAAATTTTCAATGATACGTTTAAAAAAGAGACATATTTAATTTTTTTAGATGGACATATTTAGAATTAAATAACAACCTAAACAGAGTAATAATTTTCCCTCCCCCCTTTTTTTTACTTTTTATTTTTAGGGATTATGTCATGTGTCCCCCCACCCCCCAATTATGATGTCATTTATTATAGATGTACATTTTATCAGTGATGGAGAAGAATGTTTACTGAGATGCATTTTAAAGAGAAACAGAGGTTTAATTTTATTTCAGGCTGCATAGAGTCCCTATTATTGAGAGGATATTTTGCCTTTGTAATGATTCTTTTGTGTATATTGCAAAATTTAAGAATTTGTTTGTAAAACCACCTTACACTACTAAAATAAACATATTTAACCTTCCAGCTGGTGACTCTTTAGCTGCAACACAACACTGGTGTCTGTGATACACAAACATGGTTCATTCTATCTGCTTTGTTTTTCAACTTCCTTTGTGGATAACATTTAATTTTACTCTTTTTCAGAGCGGTAGCCAGCGCAGACCCAGCTTTGATTTTCTCAGGTCATCCAGAACATGTGCAAGGATTGGCAGAGACTGGCATTCTGTGGTGTGAGACACAGCACAAGGACTGGGGCAGAGCCCTGGCTGGGAGGATGAAAATTCTGGGGGAACTGGTGTAATTAGTAGCCAAACAAACAGAAGGAGCTGATCCATTCTGGAGCAGCTGTACAAGTAACACAGATGGCCCTGTTTCATCACTGAGGGGTTTAAAGTCTGGCTGAAAATGCTGCAGCACAATTTTGCTCTTCACCTGTCACATGATTGAAAAATCACTTCTATTCCTGTCCCAGCAAAGTGCACAGTGAAAGTGCATTTTGCTTCCTTCCCACTCCTCCTGGAAGGGTTGTCACTTGTGGAGCTGGAAGGGGGTTCTTGGTTCTAATTTTAGTATCACTTGGCCACGAGAATTTAAACTCCGAGATACCAAAACAGTAACAAAATTTAAACTCTGAGATACCAAAATGTAAGGCTGACAGTGTTATCACCGTAACACGGCGATGGGGCTGGAGGGGTTAAATTTTCTGATTAAGTCTTTTCAAATGCTCTTCAGCATGTTTTGTCTGAAAATATTCCCCCAGTTTCCCAGCCTGGCTCAGATCTTCATGCCTTGTCTGCAGGTTTCAGATCCTGCAGATCCCGGGAGAGCTTTGTGCAGCAAAGGTTTGGGATGTGCACTGAGGTGACCCGACAGCATCGCTGCAGCCTCTGAGGGAAAGGAGGTGAAGCTGCAGCAGAACGTGTGATCTGCCAAGAGGAGCCTCCCATTGTGTCCCAGCACAAAGCAAATTTCATTAAAATTCTCTGGATGAAAAATCGTTCTTGTAGTACTTAAATTTCGGGCTGAAAAGCTGCAGGGAGTTGCTGCTTTTGTAACTTTAATGCTTTTTAAACTTTAATGTCAAGTACGTGCAACTTGACAGCTTTGGAGAGTTAATGTTTAAAAGGCCTGTTTGTGTCTTCTCAAAGACTAAGTCTCACAATCAGATTATTTTCATCTTTAATTGATTAAGCAATACTTGTTAAATTAATGCGCCTCACAGGAGGCAGCATCGTGTAGCACTTCAAAATATTTATCTTTGTTCAGATTTTTAACCAACAGTGTCTGGATTTAACTCATTAGGGTACATGTGAATTTTGCCCTCTTCCTTCCAAATTAGTAGCAACCACCTTTAGAGCTTGTTTTGTGGCACTACATAAGACCATTCTTCATGTATTTATTAATTCCTGTGAGTGGAATTTATTCCAGCATTTAAGAATTATTTGGAATTTAAGTCAGCAGAAGGTCACAGTTTTGCTCTTCATTCATTTGCTCTTCCTGTGCATCCCCAGATTCCTGAGCGTGGATTTCAGTTCATTAAACTGTAAGGTCTGAAATCCCAAGTCTCCAGATCACAAGCAGTGTATCGGACACGGCTGGGCCTGGCATTTATGGCATTTATGGTCTGTATTCCTCCAGCTTGGCTTTCGTTATCACACTGATAATGAACATTCGATTGCGTCTTTCAAAGCTGATTTTGTCTGCGTGATCAACAGGCAGGAAAATGGGCACAGCTGCCCGGGACGGTTCCAGAGGGAGGAATTTTACAGGAACTCCACGGGCCAATAATAGAATTTTGTGAGCCTTGATGTAGCACCCAGCTGCTGGACTAAGCTGCTTCCAAAGCCTGTCCTTTGCTGTGGTCTCCTCCTTCCCCAAAGCCCCAGGTGCCCCCGGCCCGAGCTGGCACGTTCAGAGGCCACTCCTCCTCCTCCTCTCGGGTATTTAACCCAGCACTGGATGCCTGAGCCTGTGGGATTCCCACTCCTCCCGTGCCGGGCACCCCGAGCTGCTCCTGCACGGACCCACGGACGGGACAGACGGGCCGAGAGAGTCGCTGTAAGTGAGGAACTGCCTTCAATTCGTGCTCTGGTTCTGGCAAGGGGCAAAGCCTGGTGCCACAGGCTCCTTCCTGGCTTTTTAACCCAGGTTTACACCCTATTTGTTCTCTTAGATAATCAAGCAGTGTGTTTAACAACTTTCTTTTCAAGGTGATGCCAGCAATATATTACCAGCTCTGATTAGTTTGGGGTTTTTTTTTAAAGGAGGCCACTTGAAACAAAGATGATTTTGTTGCATTGTAAGGGAAAAGGAGCAGGAATTTACAGGTTAAACCTACCAGGAAAAGTGCAGCTCCTCCCTGGCTCAGCCTGGAGGCTGCTGCTTCTTTTCCTTTATTTTCCCCGGTGGGTGATGCAGCTGCTCAGGTTTTGTGCTGCTCTGGCAACAGCCAAGAGCAGCAACCACTTTGTCCAAAAAGTAGTTGTGGAATAAAGTCAGTGTTGGCTGCTCCATAGCTCAGATCTCAGCCCTCTCCTCTGGTTCTTTCCCAAGGATCAAAATATTCCCATTTGGAAGCATTTTTTAACAGCAGCTAGAACAAAATCAGCATTGATATTTAACCGGGAAAGAATCTTCCGGGGAGGTTTCAGTTATTTCTCTCATTAGGTGAAAAATACGGGGGAAATGAGTGAGGGAAAGTACTGAGCTGTAACGCTGGGAGTTTTCATAGGAGTGCAAGATTGGGGAAATTTCCCTACAGCTGATGAGGTAAGATAACTAAATCCAGTGTTTTCTGAGCATCAGCCAGCAGCAAGTAATGCCATGTGTAGTATATTTTTGCCTACACACTCTCATAAATGATAAGTTCTCTTGGGCATTTTTAATTTATTTTTCATAGTTTCTGGAGTAATAATGGTGTCCTGAACCTTGTTTGACGCTATGACAACAAATACAAATGAAAATATTGTTGCTGCTTCCTCTCCTCCCCTTTCCCTGGGGGCTGGGAAACCACAGAGAGAGAAACAGCCCAACCACCAGTGGGTAAATCCCCCTTTTTAGGTTTGTCACATCCTTTTTGCTGCACTGGGGACTTCACCAGAGCCTTTCTTTAGTATTTGTTCTGGCTGAGCTCAGCAGTGACTCTTTTCAGCTGGAGACTTTGTTTGGCATCGTGGCCCTACAGAAAAAGGTGCAGAAAATCCAGGACAAACTGAGCTCACCCAGTGATGAGGAACTGTAAAACCAGGTTTAACTGCTTGCCTTTCACCTCCAGCAGGAAGGTTCCTTTAGAACAGCAGGAATTTCTGCTCCAATGGATAAAGGCCTTCACGTCACCATCTGTGTGGTTACAACCGTGCTGCTCCTGAGGGAGTCAAGCCAGGCAGGTGAGGAAAATGATCCAGAAGTGTTGGCTGCACCCAAATCTGGTTTTGTTCTTCTTCAGAACATGAATTCCTTCTGTTTTTACCTGCCAGTGCTTGCAGGACTTTTGTCTCAATCTCAGAAGCTGCTTTCAAATGGGTTATTAAGAGATTCCCCAGGGCTCACCTTGTGACTGACTTTGTGAGTGCTGCTGCCAGGTGTCTTTCATGTCACCAGGTGTCTTTGATGTCACCAAGTGGCTTTGCTGCCACAGCTGAAAACCAGATGACAGAGATGGGGGAAGATGAAAAAGCCAAGAAAAAGGGTGGGTTTAGGTGTGGTTATTGTGGTTAAAGCTGCACTTCTTTGAGCTTATGGTCCCTTGAGCTGCAGCAAGATGTGCTGAGGATGGGGGAGCAAACTGAGGTGAGGTGGCCAGTCCTGAGCAGTGCCAGGAGCCTTTTCCCCAGGAGTTCAGCAGGAGCCCCCTTTGGAAGGCTGGGCAAGCTCAGAGCAGCAGGAGCAAAGAAAAAGCTGATTTTTGCAGCCACAGTGGCTTCCTGCAGTACCCAACCTCCGGGGAAGGGAGGGATGAGCCCTTCCCTTTGTCCTGTGCTCCTGCAGCCTCCCAGGAGGATTCCCAGGAGGATTCCCAGGACGAGGCCTCGCTGCTGGGAAGTGTCACTGCCATGACCTGGGGTTGGTGCTGCAGCCCCGTTCCCCCTGGGCCTTTCAGGAGGGCTCACAAAGGGGCTTTGAGCTGGGAGCTGGAGCCCTCGGAACGCTCTGCTGCCTTCCAAGGAACCCCACAGGCCCTCAGAAAGGGGCCTCCAAAAGCTGCTGCTGGCTTTAAAGGGTTTCTAAAGGGAGACAAGAGAACTCCTTTGTGATGATTTCCAGCCCCCATGGAGAACTGTGGTGGAGAGGGGAAAAAACAGGTTTTGTTTGACAATAATGTGGAGTTCAGCACAAGGCCAGAAGATGCAACACCAAAGAAGGAATAATAAATACATAATGAATGAATATGCTGTCATATTTAGCGAAAAACCTTACAGCTTTTGCTTGAAAGAGTGAAAACACCCTGCATTTTTTGGTTAACCTGGAGGGATTTTTGGCTTTTGCACCATGAATTCTTTGATTCCAAGGAGCAGTGCTAAGCGGATTCTAGAAAAATCATTCTGGGAAATTAATGAGCAGTATATTGACAAAATTGTGGTTTTAATTCTGCATCTCAGGTGGAGAACCTGTCAGCAGTACGGGTAAGGAGGAGTAAGAAAAAACAGTGTCTGGGAAGTGGGTGGTGAGGAACTTTTGGCTGTTCAGGGGGCTCCTCCTCAGGGGAAAATGGGGCTTGGCAGGGATGGGGGCAAATCTTGGCTGTGTGAGGAAGCAGCAGAGCTGGTGCTGCCCCTCCTCAGGGAGGGCAGCAGGGGAAAGATGGATTGGCTGGGCAGGATCCATCCCTCAGAGGGCGAGTGACATTAAGGGACATCATTAAGTGACATTAGAGCCTCCTGCAGCCCCACTCCGTGCCTGTCTCTGCCTCCCTTTGTGCTCTGGGGGAGGAAACAGAGGGAGTTTGGGAGTCGAGGGTGATCGTTCTGATTATTTCAGTGCACTGTGAAATGAGGGCATGAAACGCCACTTTTGAGGAGCTGTAAATACAAGCCCCACACAAATCTGATTTTGTTGTTGTATTTTTCCAGGAGCTGGGAGGAATGATGATGCTGTGAGTAAGGTATGTTTGAGTTCATTAGTGCATGAAGGCAGAGGGAAGATGATCTTACATTTTAAATTCAGAAATAGTGGTCAGAGTGTGCAGTGATTTTAATCTGTGAAGAGTTATTAAGTACACTGCATGGCTGGCTGTGTGCCTATGCTTTGTTTGTTTGTTTTTGTGGGGTTTTTTAACTGACTTTTTTGTCCAGAGCTCAAAATTCAGTGGTGCCCCAGGGAAGAACCTGCCAGTAGCCTTCTCTTCATGGCTGGTAGAGTTGGGGAACTTGTGATCACAGCTTCCAAGACAAAGCTCATCCCTCAAACCCTTCCGTTGCAGAGAGAGAATTAAAACAAGATTATTTGGCTCCTGGAAGGACTGGAGCTTCTTTTGCAGATCTTGTACTGGATAAATGTATTTATATATTCACACACACATATACACATCCTCTCTCTCTGTCTAGAAAAATCACCCTGTAATTTTACAATAAGCAGATA
This sequence comes from Eulacestoma nigropectus, assembly GCA_013397775.1. Taxonomy (NCBI): domain Eukaryota; kingdom Metazoa; phylum Chordata; class Aves; order Passeriformes; genus Eulacestoma; species Eulacestoma nigropectus. The sequence continues at coordinate 15,074 of VZTE01001957.1, forward strand.
CGTTTAAGACCAACAAACCTCATAGAATTTGACACTTCACTGGCAAAAGCTGAAATTGCCCTGAAGTGGCTCTGATGACTCTGTGAAATTGGAAGATGTATCTTTAATTCACAGAAGTGAATCCACGTTTTCCTCTCCTCCTCCTCTCAGGTTCTCAACCGTTCTGTGTCTCCTGGAATTGCTCTCTAATGAGACCTTAATTGGCTGCTAATTCTTTTGTCTGCCGCACGAACTGGTCTCTCGGGAAGGCCGTACACACCCCTGAGGAACTGCGGCAACGTTTGAAGGGATTTTTGTTTGCACCAGGCAATAAAGCGAAAAGCTGTGATTCATTAATTAGTTAGGAAGCAGCAGCAGTCACTGCAGCTCACGGGGCAGGTTTAGGACTGGTTTAACACAGGCACACCCCCTTCTCCTCCCGGGTTACCCCAAGGAAAGGCCCAGCCTGGTGGGGCCGTGCCTGGGGCTTGGAAATCCAACTGTTCCTCCATTTCCTGGTTTGCAGGGCACAGACTCGCGGGGAGCAGCCGAGGGTCTTCCAACCCTGACGGTCACAACGATCCTGGTAAGGCCGTGACAGTGGCGGGAACAGCTGGAACTGCACTTTGCCTTTCCTGTCCCACCCCTTTATGTGCAGGTGGTGTTTTGGACTGGCTTTGACAGCGATGTCCCTGTTCCTCGCAGTGTTTTGGGGCTGGCTCAGGGGTGGAGAGGTGCCAGCTGCCTGTAGTGGGCAGCGGGAGGATTTGGGGGCTGTCACTGGGGGCACAGGGCTGTGCCAGCGCTCTGGGGAGGCAGCCAGGCCTCTCTGCTGAGCCACACCTGAGGGGCTCCGTTCCCCGAGTGTTGTTTCTGCCCTGAACTGGGAACAATGCAAAGGTCACACGGGACAAAACCAGGCTATAAAATCCCCCAAATGCACCACCAGGTGCTCCAGACAAGCAGGATTTTCAGGAGAAGCTGCAGCAGTGAATTTTCTGATCCTGACGGCAGGCCCTGCCCAGCCGGTGCCCCTCACCTGAGGCTTTGAGGGGCCAAATGAAAAGTATTTGGCTTTTAGGCTGAGAAGAGATTTTCACTCATTCCTGTGGTATCCGTGACCTGCAGGATGCAGCTGCCCTGCTGGTGGTTCATGACTCCAGGGAATATCTTCTCAGCCCGGAGGTGTTATCCCTGCATTAATGTGGAGAGGAATAACGGGGAGGGTTTGCCGAGGCCGGGTGTAACTCCCCTGGGTGTCACTGCCCTGTGGGAGGCTGCAGCTGTGTCCGTGTCCCTCTGTCACAGGAGGACCCGTACGTGATGGTGCGGGGAGCGGAGCTGGAGGGATACTGCATGGACCTGCTGGGAGCCCTGGCGGGAATGCTGCGCTTCCAGTACCGGGTGAAGGTGGTGGGGGACGGCCAGTACGGAGCCGTGGCGGCCGGCGGCAACTGGACCGGGATGATCGGGGAAATCCTCAGACGGGTAACTCCCAGTTTGTGTTCCTGGCCACCTCTGCAGGGACAGGACAGCGGGAGCAGCTCTTGGGCTTCCTTAGGATTTGCTCAGGGACTGAGGAGCTCGGGGTTCTCCTGCCTGGGGTGTAGAACGGATGAGCAGCAAGACTTGGAGCTGCGTTTGGCCTACAGAGATGGAAATAAGGCACAAGGAGACAGCGGCCACAGCAGGAAACCCCTGCCACAGCCAGGCACTCCCAGGGCAGCGCTCGTCTGTCTCAGAGGCTGCCCAGTGTTTCTCTGTAGCCTGTGAGACTGTGCAGACACCTTGGCAAAACTCACCCTGAGCTTAACCCCTGAGTGAGACTCATTTCATTCAGGATGGCAGTGCCCAGACTCTTTGGGAGCTGCTTGAAGGCACGTTTCACCCCATCAGGGATTTGTGGGGAACACTTCAGTTAAAGCTCTCTGCCCCTCTGAGCTCAGTCTGTGCCCAGCTCTCAGCCAGACTCAGACAGGAGCAGCCTTTTGTTCTGGGTGAGCAAACCCAGCCCGGCTCCTGCTGCAGAAGGAAACCAGAAGCCCCAGATACCAACCAGCACCTCACTGTGAATGATTCCATGGGGTGGAATTCCATTCCAGTGATTTCCATAGGAAACCTGTCCTATTCCTTTCGGGCTCACATCCCAAGGCTGTTGACTTGGAGAAGTGATGCCATTTCAACACCTGCCCACTCAGCCGGGGAAGCACCTGCCTGAGGGACAGCAGTGTTTGAGGGACAGCAATGTTTGAGGGACAGCAATGTTCCCTGGGCTGGGTGGCTGATGGGTTTTTATCTCCTTGGCAGGAAGCTGACATTGCAGTGGCTCCACTGACCGTCACCTCAGCCAGGGAAGAGGTGGTGTCCTTCACCACACCCTTCCTGCAGACTGGGATCGGGATCCTGCTCCGGAAGGACACGGCCTCCCAGGACATGTCTTTCTTCCACTTTCTGTCTCCTTTCAGCAAGGAGACCTGGACAGCCCTTTTATTCGCTTATCTGCTCACGTGCTTCTGCCTCTTTCTTGTGGCCAGGTACAAATGCATTTGTTTCACAGATTGTGTTCAAATCAGTGGCTTTCTCACCTATGAGGAGATTAGAAAGTCCCAGGGAGCATTTTGCTTTGAGGAACCTCCTGTACAGCTCTGGTACAAGGGCTAAGAAAGCTTAAATCCTGTCAGATTCAGCCAGCATTATGAGTGGGATCTCCTCATGAGGAACACCAGATATCTTGGTGGGGATTATTTTTATTTTTTCCCTCTGAATATCTGGTTTTATCCCGTCATTTTCCCCCAGACTGAGCCCCTGTGAATGGAATGAGCCAAAGAATGAAGAGAACCACTTTACCTTCCTGAACAGCCTCTGGTTTGGAGCAGGAGCACTCGCCCTGCAAGGTGAGCTGGGAGGATGCACCAGAGCAGCTCTGGGAGCAGCAGCGTTTTTAAGCTGCTGGTACACCCAGCTCCTTCTGTGACTCTGGGGTGATGTGCTCTTGGGGGAAAAGGTGTCTCAGCAGGGACACTTGGAGCACTAAACCAGTTTGGGGAGGTGTGATGGGGGAGGTGTGATGACAGACCTGCTGGGGTTGGACACGGGATCACCTTCGGCTGGGGAACATTTCTGCTGTAACCATTGCTCTGGGCAATGCCCAGCTGACCGGGCCTGGCTGCTTCCAACAGAGGAGTTGTTTGTGTAGCTTTGGGCCACTGCTGCTGCTCCAGCCCTGCACTGCAGCGTTGCTGCTGCTCACACCAGCACCGTGGGGCTCTCCAGGCTCAGGCTCTGTGTAGCTGCAGGGCACGGTCTGCAGGTTGCCTTTATTTAGAGGGAAGTCTCAGGCTGGTGGATCTGCAGTTCTTGGTGTGTCTCTGGCCACACATCCCCTCCCCTGTGATTTATTGGGATTTATTGTTTCCCCGTGGTGCAGGTGCCACCCCCCGGCCCCAGGCGCTCTCGGTGAGGGTCATCGCCGTGGTCTGGTGGCTCTTCACCCTGGCCCTGCTGGCCGCCTACATCGCCAACTTCACAGCCCTGCTGAGCTCCGGCAGCGAGCAGCTCCCCATCCAGACCTTCGAGGACCTGGTCAAGCAGAGGAATCTGGAGTTTGGGACACTGGAGGGCTCCTCGACTTTCTACTACTTCAAGGTGCAGAGAACCTCGTGGTGCCCACACAGAGGGGCTGTAGAACTGCTGAGCTGGGGCTGGGTCACCCAGCTCAGGCCTTGTAACCCCTACAGCACCCTTGTCACTGGTGACTCAGTTTTCCTGTAATACTTCAAATAACATGGTTCTTGTTCTGGTCATCCCTTCCTCCACCTCTTCTCACAGGAAGGCAGGCACAGAACTCTATTTTTATTCTGTAGTCTCCTTTAAAAATCTCTCTACTCTTCAGGGGCTGCCCTCCTGTACCTCGAGCAGCAGCTGCCATCTATGACACTCGTACCCCTGTGTGATGCCTGTCCCAGGTGTTGGGGACAATCTGTGCTTGCAGGGGTTCACACGTGTGTTAAGTGCTCTTCTTCTCCAAATTGTTTTACAGCCCTTGCACATACAGGCAGATTTTTATTTTTTTTGGTGGTTGTCTCACGCTTGAGTTTGACGCTTGGGATTTTTGGGCTGCAGAACTCCAAGAACCCCATCCACCAGATGATCTATGAGTACATGGAGAAGAGGCGGGAGCACGTTCTGGTCAAGACCTACCAGGAGGCCGTGCAGCGCGTGATGGACTCCAACTACGCCTTCATCGGCGAGTCCATCTCGCAGGACCTGGCAGCCGCTCGCCACTGCAACCTCATCAGGGCCCCCGAGGTCATCGGGGCCCGGGGCTTCGGCATCGCCACCACCCAGGGTGAGTCCCCGTGCCCCTCTTCTGCCCCACTCCTCCCTGGGATGGCAGGGGGCTGCAGGAGCAGGGCCAGAGCCAACACTGCTGTCGAGGGTGGCCAGACTGAAAATGCTGCAAGGTCACTGTTCTGTGGGGAATTATCACTGGCACTCACTGGCTCTCACTTTGAACTCTAATCCACAAATCTTCCATCTCCCAGGGGTGTCCCCAGGAATGCAGATCCCATGAGGCAATGAGCAGGGGACAGTTTGCTCATGTTCTTCCCTAAGTACCTTCGCTCTGCCCTTATCCCGCAGGTGTTACCACCCCTCTGTGGACAGGGCAGGGGGGTTGTTGGCCAGGAAAAGCCCCTGGCTGGGGGTGTTGTGTTCAGTGACGCCTCTGACCCCGCACCCATTAACAACGTGTAACCAAACCATGGCTGGGAACTCTCCCATCCTCCTCTCTCTCCCTCTCCCACTGCCCAGCATCCCCCTGGACCAAGCCTCTGTCCATCGCCGTCCTCAAGCTGCGCGAGTCGGGCGACCTGGATTACCTGCGGAACAAGTGGTGGGAGAGCAGCTGCCTGCGGCAGAGCCGGGACCGCTGGGGGCCCCTGGAGCCGCCGGCGCTGGGGGGGCTCTTCCTCACCCTGGGCATCGGCCTCGCCCTCGGCGTCCTCGCGGCCCTGGCCGAGCTCTCCAGCAGCAGCCGCCGCGCGGCCGCGCACGCCAAGGTGGGCCCCGGCTCCTGTCCTGCCTCCCCGTGTCCCTCCTTCCACCCAGGTGGGCCCCGGCTCCTGTCCTGCCTCCCGTGTCCCTCCTTCCACCCAGGTGGGCCCTGGCTCCTGTCCTGCCTCCCCTGTCCCTCTTTCCACCAAGGTGGGCCCCAGCTCCTGTCCTGCCTCCCCGTGTCCCTCCTGCACCAGCCAGGCCCCAGCATTTCCACCCTGACCTTGGTTCCCTAAGGTGCAGTGGGGCAGGGGTGAGGGGAGGCTGTGCAGTTACTCCTTAAAGCACCAAGATTTCACAGCTTGGGCTGTGGGATGGGTTTGTAGCCTCAACAGCATAAATATAATAAAAGTAAAATAAACCCCTCATACC
>VZTE01001957.1:20560-41029 GCA_013397775.1 Eulacestoma nigropectus
CAAGGCAGCCAAACTGCATTCCACTACTCTGGGTGTTAGAGAACAGTGAATGATCCATAACAAGTTTATTCTCAGTGGTGGCTGTTCTTTAGTCATTAGACAAGGAAAACACACAATGAAACTGCACCAGTGTCCGACTGTGCCCCTGTTCTCCAGCCCTCCCAATGCTGTGCACGTGGAAAAGGTGGATCCACAGACCAACCAACCCACAGCCTTCTCTCCCCCTTTCTCTTGCAGAAATCTTGTTGCTCTGTTTTCACAGAAGAAATCTGCACTCGTCTACGCATTAAAGGAACCGCCAGACAAAGCCAGGAGACGTCAGGGAAGGCAAATGCTTGAGAAGTTTTTGCTGCAGGAAGGGGCCTGGGTTAGGGTTGTACCACGTCCCAGGAGCTGTATCAGTGTAGGAAGATGTTTTTCTGCTAGGCTAGAGTGTTAGTTTGCTAATTACACACCCACAGAGCACTTCTGGAGTGGTGGTGGAGCTGCAGACACAAGGAACTGAAGTGGCTTGGAAGAATTTAAATTGATAAGGGGTAGAGTGGAACTGTGACAAATTGATAAACTGGAGCTGAGCTGGCCAGGATGGTGGATCCATGTTTAGGTTAGAAGTTCACCCTGTAAGTCCATGAAGGCCTGTAGGAGGAAGTGACTGGGGACAGGTTAGTGTGAAGCCTCTGCTACTAATCCCTGTGTGAGGAACAGTTGTGGAGCATGAAAGCTCTGGTCTGCCTGTTGTAATCAGGAACAACAGCTTAAGCATTGCAGCTATAAATAGCCTCATCCTGCCCTGCCTGAGCAGGAGGTGCTGGTCCCTGGGAAGGTAATTCCTGAATCAGAACTGACAGTGCTGCTGTTTTACCCCAAACAGGCCCTCCCTGCACCCCAAACCCGAGGAAGGGAGCCCCTGGCACCAAGGAACCACTGGAGCTAAGAAATGCCAGGCGCGGCTTGGCCTCTGTCCCTTCCCAGCACGGGATAATCCATCATCACTGTTTGGTGACAGAGAATGTTTTGTTCTTGTTGCCCAAGTGTTGAGGATTGACAGTGGAAATCCATCAGTACCAGAGCAGGGAGTGTGGGGATGAGTCAAAATCAGCACAGCCCCAGCTCCCCTGCAAGGGGAGATGTGAGGGAGTTTTGCATCACTCTCCTGCTCTCAAAGAATGCTGCAAGTTCAGGGGAACAGTTTTCTCAGCTGCGTATTAAACACTTTCCTCATTAAGCTGTTTTTCCTTTCAGAGCTGGATGACTGATGCATGTAAGTGTTAGGGCAAATTGGTGGTTAGCTCACTCCAGTTCTGTACTGCACAGCTGAAGGAGGGGAAAAAGCAAATTGGGTTCCTCGGGCATGGCTGTAATTGCACTGCAGGAACAAAGACACCAATCCCTGTCAGTCCCAGCAGGGAGAACTGAAGGCAACAGAAAGCAGGGGGCCTCAGGCTGGGAAGTTACTGCGTGATCCTGAATCCAGCACTGCACACTCCCTGTGAGGGCAACTTAGTGAGACTCAGCTTCCAGCTGCTGTGAAGGAATTCAGTGTAGCTGCAGGACTCCTGCTAATGGGAACAAACACGGGGTAAGGGATTCCAAGGGTTGGGAAACCAGGGCTGGTCCTTATCTCAGACTGCAAGAGCTCTGCTCAGACAGAGCCTGAGCAACGTTTGTGGGGTGAGAAGGTGGATCAGCCCTCCCATCAACTGAGCTGCACAGAGCAGGAGAGATTTAGGTAAGTCTAAAAGCTGAAAATGCAACATCAGGTTCACTTAGCACTTAAAAACTGTTTGGTATGTGCCATGTCACTGCTGGCAGAGTAGGCAGAGATGTATAAAAAAGGTTTCATTGACATTTAAATATATTTCTATATGAATGTCTCACAGAACAAAAAAATAAAGTCTTTTCATCACAAATACTGCAGCATTAAAATAAACACTTACCAAAATAAACAATGAGTGATATACATATATATATTTGAGTGTGCAGACTATAGAGTGAATCATATTGTCGCTTTTTAAGTCACAAAAGCACAATATAAATACGGAATTTCCTGTGAACTCTTTTCCCTGTTGTAATAAAAATACATTCTTTACAGTTAAAGTAAAACTAGTGCAAGTCCATCGGCCGTGCCAGCTCCATCATTTACAGGGCACTTCGTACTTGAAGATGACGCTGAAGATTTTGCCCCCGAGGCGGTCGGCAAGCCACGAGTTCTTGATGACGGCCAGCTTGAGGCTCTCACACCTGAGCACGGCGTAGTAGTTGGTGTGGATGGCCCTGCCCATGCCCTCGATGACCACCAGGTCCGTCTGCCGCTCCCGCACCAGCACCGCCAGGCCCTGGTCCAGGCGGCTGCAACACAGCGCGGTCAGAGCGGCCACGCCGTGGCCACACCTGCGGCCACAGCACGGCCGCACCATGGCCACACCTGCGGCCACAGCACAGGCACAGCATGGCCATGCCTGCGGCCACAGCACAGGCACAGCATGGCCACACCGCGGCCACAGCACGGCCACAGCATGGCCACACCGCGGCCACACCACGGCCACACCCACACCTGCGGCCACAGCACGGCCACGCCTGCGGCCACAGCACAGCCACACCCATGGCCACACCGCGGCCACAGCACGGCCACACCTGTGACCACGCCACGGCCACACTGCAGCCACACCATGGCCAGACCACGGTCACACCTGTGGCCACACTGCAGCCACAGCACGGCCACAGCACGGCCACACCTGCGGCTGAATTCCAGGGCTGCTGCCAGCTGGGATTCTGCATGAAGTTACTGGTGCCCACAAACAAAGACACCTGAAAGCCAAGGAGATTGATTGAAATGTCGTTTTAAATGCACCCAACTTGGCATTTTAAGTTCTGTCTCCAAGAGCAGAACTGATCAGAAGGAAATAGGTTAAATAAGGGGAAATGATGCGTCTGTCCCAGGGGCTTTTGGCCACCTGCCAATACCAGGATCTGACATCAGCCATAACCTGACCTGCTCCTGACCCAGCTGTGACACCTCACTAAGGGCCAAAAGCTGTAAGGCCTGAGCAGTGGCACAGGTCTGTAAATCCACACTACACAACTCCTAACGGGTGTACAGAACTGATTCCCAGCGGGAAGGGTGGCTGGGATGCTCCACAGCCAAACCTTTGACCATCCTGCAGCTGAGGGGCACAGATAACAAAGTGGCACTTTGCCCACGTACCTCAGATCCAGGCACGGAGAACTGGAGCCCGTCTGAACCAACAGCAGCTTCTCCTCCCTCAGTGCAGAGCTGTTCAAAAAGATAAAAATATTAAACAGCTGCTTCAGCAGGGCCTTGCACATCTGGGAATGAGCCAGAGAAGCAGGAATATCGAAGGCTTTAGCAAAGGCTTCCTTTGCTGCAGGGACTTCACCAGGAAACACAATGTTTCCTTGCACACAAGGATTGCTCAGTCAGCCCTGCATCCTCTCTCAGGGACACTCTCTGTGTAACATACATGGATTTGCCTCTTTTAGCTTAGAGAATTCCTGGTGGAGCAGCTCGAGTGCTCGTCAGGGAAGACACAACAAGAAGTATAACTCTGGGTGTGCCAGAAAGACCCCATTTCTCTATTTTTCACTTTAATGAAAGCAAATGCTCTGCCTTGGGCTGAGGCTGCAGGTCACAGATGCTACTGAGCAGTGCAATAGAAAGCCAGGCTGTGCCCAGGAGCTGCTCTCCCCAGGGAGGTGTGACAGACTGGTGCTTACTGGATCACGGGGTCCATGGCCGCGATGCGCTCGGTCACGATCAGGGACTCGCTGTAGGTGACGTCGTTGAGGGCAGGGCCAGAGTTACAGGCCAAAATCACCTGGGGGAAGGTGCCAGGAGAGGTCACACAGTCAGGCTCTGGCATTCCAGGCGTTTGGATTATTCCCAGTTTGGCAGAGAAGTGTCCTGCTGGTGGGCAGTGACACCTTCCAGCAGTTACCAAAACTCCACAGGAATTCGCAAGGAAACCACTCACCTCTGTCCCTCTAGAAAGGAGCTCTCGGACAAAAGGAAAGACTCCTAAAATTATGTCTATCCCACTGTTATCTGCGAAAATTAAGGCACATTTATGAGGGGGACCCTCCTGCAAGAGAAAACCAATGCATTCAGGATGGAGCACCACTCACCTCAGGGAACAGTTTGTTGTTCACAACTCCTCCTCCAAACCCCCACATTTTATACCCTCCAACACTTGAGCCTTTGGGTCTGGAGTGCAGCAAGCTCCCAGCACACACCAGTGACAAACAGGAGGAATGGGGCTCCCTGATGATGTCTTTGCACAGGGGTTTAAAACAGCCTCGAGTTCCTGTGCTGTGTTTGAGACAGGGCTCTCAAACTCCAGCAATAAAACCTCCACCTGCCAACTCAAGCCAGGCCTAACTCCAGAGTCAGGCTGTGATCCTGAATGTGCTGGGTGCCAGCTGGACCTACCTTGGAGGGTGTTTTAAGCCAGCCTGGTGCTGGCTGAACAGGATTCCCTTCTGCCAGGAAAGGGCAGGATGGACTGTGGGGGCAGTGACATCCTAAAATGAAAAGATAGTGCCTATTCTCCATTAACCTCCTCATTTGTTCTCAACCTGATGTTGTGACACTTAGTTCACTCCAGTTCTTACCAGCAGAAGAAGTGAAAAATGCTTAATTCCTAATAAAAACTGACAGGACTGTGCTTGTAGCTCCCCAATGATCCCTGTTACACAAGATTAGCTGGTGCTTTGTTTTAGGATGGAGCATGTAATGATTTGCCATAGTCTGCTCATCCCCAACCACTAGGCTGCCACTTCCAACAAAGAGATTTACACAAAGACACAAAAGCTTTTCAATTAATCTTAGTTAAATGGTAAAAGAGATCATATGGGAAAAAAAGAAAAAAAAGCTTTGCTAATTGATAAGTTAATTACTTCCAGCAAGCTCCTACATTAATACCAGTTTTAGTTGGCTACTCAGGGGGAGGAACAACTCGAACACTACATTTGGCCCCAGGCTTTGAAAATTCAGGGGTCTGGGTGTATGGAAATAGGAGCCCTGATAAGGAGGGGAGGCTCTGGAGCAGCTCTGAGAGCAGCAGAGCTCCAGTGGGAATTCAGGGAAGCAGCTTGGGAAGTAACCAAGTGTTAGACTAATTCCTTTATTCCTTTCTTTATGGTGAATTACTGGGATTTGTTCTGGGCTGTCTGAACAGAGTTCTGTTCAAACCCCACGATTACCAAGGTGGTTTGATGATTAAGGTGTTTAATTAGTGGGTTTAGGGCCACCCATGGCCATACCTTCAGTCGCTCCAGCCACTGGCTGTAGGAATCTTCCAACCAGGGACGTTCTGTGGCACAGACAGAGCAGTGTCAGCATTCCTTATCAACAGCCACTAACTCTTATCAGCAGTCATTCTGCACATGGCACAAGCAGCAGGTTCATGCTACACACACTGAAGCACTGAGCTCAGGTTTGGAACGTTAAATGTGTAGGTTCCCAGAGTTCCTGAGCTCTCAGTTATGGGAATGGCTCCATGAGAACAGGCCTGAAGGGGAATTTTCACACTAAAGCTCTGGAGTGGTGTGAGCTGGGTCCTGGACCCCCCAGGACACTGTTCCCTGGCAGGGACACAGCAGTCAGTGACCATCTCTGTGTTTAAGGAGGGAGTCTGCAGGTTTAATTCCTTTGCAGCATTCCACCCAAACCCTGGATCTGCATTTAGATGACCCTAATAAGTCCCAATGATTCCCTGTCATCCGGGCAGCAGAACCCCCACAAACATTCCTGCTCCATTCCCTCATTAACATCCAGCTCCAGCCACCAGCACAGATCTCCCCTTACCTTGGAGCTTTGACTTGGCTTCTTCAAACCCAAACTGTGGCTCAGACTCCAGAACACTGAAAGAGGAGAGAAACAAAGGGCACACAGTTCAACACCTCCATCTCACCAACTGCAATTTAAACATTTCTTTAGCAGGTGCCCAGCAATTTTACTGCACTGCTAATACTGGGGGTGTCTGTGGGTGCCAGGACTGGGAAATGTACTTTGTGCTCATGTTAAAAACAAAAGGCTCATCAGGGCATTAAATCAGAGTTCTGATGCTGAAAGAAAACAGCTTCATTCACAGATGTTAGCAGGCAGTAGACTACAGGCAAAAAAGACATTTTTGGGTCTGCAAACCACCATGAAATGTCATTACTTAAACCAGCTGCAGGGTGTAGCAGCGCTGGATGAAGGCTGATGGGCAGATTGGGGAACTTTATTTCTTAGAAAAAAACCCACAATTGGACATTCTGTAGCTTAAAGGGTGCTGTTAAAGGATGTAACACCTACTCTGAGACTGCCTTTGCTCCCCAGTCAAAGACATTCCCTGCCAGAAGTCCTTTCACCAGTGCAAACTGCCTCTCCTCCCAGTCCAGGGAATCCAGGGAGTCGATCACGCTCTGGAAACACTTTAAGGCTATTCCATTTTCTTTCTGCTTTACCTGCAAGACAGACAGGAAACACTGGATTTACAGACCAACATTTCTTACCCATCCTTGGCTGTCTCAGTCCCAAGGCCACGTTCAAGCATTTCCTCTGTGTTCATGGCCTCTCATGGACCAATCAATTACTGCTGTCAGCGTGCTTAGGACCAAGAAAAAACTTTCCTGGATTCTAATAAAAAGCTTCATGAGTCCTGGGTTACGATCTACAGCCCAAGCATTACTTTTCTTAACAAGTTAGAGGTGCAATGGATCTTGAGCAGATTGGGAAATAGATCTTGAGCAAGCTGAGGAATGGGAGAGTGGGCACACAATAACCTTGTAGCAGTAACATGATGCATCAACCCCAGGAAATCACCACCAGTAGTGCCACAAAATCTGAAGGGTGGTTTTGGGTTTTTTTTGCATCATCCCAAATTCTCAGCAGCTCTCAGGTTTTTTTTCTCTTCTCTGTCTCCAGTAAGATCAGTGTTACAGGGTGAGTTCTCTTAGAAAATTTAAAATTATTCTGGGTACCAAAATCTTGTCTTGGCAGTAACTTGTCTGAATTACCAGAGGCAAACATAAGCAAAAGCTACTTCACGTGTGTTTTACTCCTCTCTCAGAGTGAAGGTACCACCTGACAGTGCAGCCAGGGAGAACCTTCTCTGTATGTTGCAGAAATATGTCAATAGCCAGGAAAAAAAGTCTCAGATCAGCCACTGGCACTGTTGTTATTCCTAAGTCACACAAACAAGTGGTGAGGAATGGACCCACAGAAAGTTGTTTTTGAGAAATACTGACTCAAACGTCCTCTCCCCAACCGTTTCACCCCACAGAAGAAAACACAGAGAGAAAACAGCTGCACAGTGGCAATGAATGGTTTTAAGAGCAGGAGGTTGTGCATTGTGTCCACTCCAACCCAGTGCTGAGCATCTCACAAGTGACAAAGGCAGCCACAGAGGAGAGAGTCAGAGCAGTGACTGGTGACAGCCTGGTGACAGCGTCTGGTGACAGCCACCACACACTGCTCAGCAGGGCTGGCACCAAGACTGGCTGCTCAGGGCTATCAGGCAGCTGAAGCTGGGGATATTTTTGCTCATCATCCTCACCAGGAGCCTGTTCAGGTGAAGGGATTTATTCCCCAGTGCTCTTTCTCCTCCCCCAGCTGCTCACAACCAGTGCAGGAACTGGTTCCTCATCCCTCCCCTCTAAGCCATCCATCACTTGTACAGTTTCAGAGTACTGGAAAAGTGTCTTGAACTCACCTTGGAATAGGGATCTGGAAAATTGAACTCGTTCAAACAGTGTTCCCTTGTATCCAAGAGACTTCTGACTGTTAAGGTACCATATGCACTTTAAAAAGGGAGAAGGGGGAAAAACCAAATCCATTACTTCAAACAGAAAAAGTTATTTTTGCCTCTGTCTCCTCCATAAGTCACAGCCCCTCACACAAACACTACAGCTGAAAGTCACACGTGCTAAACCCTGCCTCTAAGGGGCAAATCTACAATAAGATTATTTAAATACAGGGAGGGAGAATGTTCAGAATTAACTTGCTGCTATGTTTAACAGCCATATACAAATTTTCCATAACAAATTTTCTGCCCAGATATAATTTCTCTGTTCAACTCCAACACATGAAATCCAAAAGCTCTGTGCAGAGGATCTGATGCTTGGCACAGCAACTTGCCTGAGCCTTCAGCCCACTTGGCTTTGTCTGCTCTGCTCCACAACCTGGTTAGCTTTTGGTGGGCTCTCACTGTGCTCTGCTCAACAGAAGCAGCAAGTGATGCAAAAGGGAAAATAAAAACACTTACAAGGGCTGCTGCCTGAGTGTCTGGAGCTTATTCCAGTATTTCTGCCGGAATTTCTCAGCTCTCTCCGCTGCATCCACAGAGTCTGGCTGACTGGCTGCAGCTCGCTTTGCCACCTGGCAGAGAAATCAGGCAGCACTGGAGTTACCAAATTAACTCTTCCTCCTTGTAACTGACGTGAAGTTCAGTCTGAGCAACAACCCCTCCATCTGCCTCCCTGTTCTGTGCCTGCAGCCCTCCCACACAGCACCTCCCAGCCTCCCTTCATTCCAAACAGTAATGTAAACAGTAAAACAGTAATGCAACAGTAAAACAATTTTAATGTCTCTTTTCATCCTAGGAAATTAAAGTTTGTTTTTCAGACTGTACTTTCAGAAATTAAGCACAAGTTCTAACTACTTAGAGGAAGGGAAAAGTAACAATGCACATACACTAAAGGAGAAACAGGCAGAAATTTAATGGTGCACATCGACCCCTTGTGTCCTGTCTTTGCTTACTCCAGTGAACTGCCTGAATCAGCTCCAGTGCAGAAAAAAATAACTCGTGTCTGATTCAATTGTGCTCTTCCCATAGAAAAGTGTCCGTGAGGCAGCGGGACTGCTCCCAGAGGAGGAACAACCCAAGGATCTCTGGCCTTTGGTTGTGTAACTCTCCTGCTTGCAGCTCTGTACAGAGAGGTCCAAGTGCCATTAAAGGGAGAAAATGCTTTGAAAACGCCTTTCAGAAGCTAAAAAAAAAGCACCACAGAAGAACATTTCTGCTTTTGAAGGGGCCAAGCCCTTCCTTAAGAGACTGGGACAAAGTCAGGTGCCTCTGTTACAGGGAAAGAGGGGCTGCACTTCCAGAGGGGTGACACAGCAGGAATATTTTACAGGACAAACACGCTGCTTCACAGAAGATCTGTTTGCCAAATACCTGTGTCACCCACACAGGGCTGTTTTGTGACACTCACCCCATCCAGTGCCTCCTCAAAGCAGGTGAGCCAGTATTTTCTGGCCATGGCATCATCTGTGAGGTCAACAGTGTCTGGGATATAGGTGGAGGGGTCTTTCAGCAGTGGCAGGTTAACGAGTGGTCTCTCCAATCTGTCCATTTCCAGCATGTCAAACTAGGGGAAGAAGGGAGAAATGGATTAGAACTCGCTCAGAAATTAATCCACAATGAATTAAATTAGCACAAGGGCTGCAGAAGTCCAGCCACAGTTAAGACTGACAGCTTTGCAGACAATTATAGGTCACCATAAATAATCCAGTTCCTTCTGTGGATTATTTTCTCCATGCCCACCCTATAGACAGAAATTATCCACTGTGAAAAGAATCCACTGTGAAATCAGAATTGCTGCACTGTCAGTGAATTTAAGAGATGACTGGGCTTGTGCTCTTCTGTCCCATCTTATATTTGTCTTCTCACAGGAAGCAAATTAATGCTGCTTAATGATGGTGGAGCATGAAATTCCAAATTCTGAGGTATTTCAGCTGCAGCAAAATCCAGCTGCTCCAGAGAAAGGGTGAGAGACAAACACTCCCCCCCCCTTTGGTGAAGGAGAGCAAGACAAAGCAGCAGCCAGTCTGTTTTGTGAGATTCCATCCAACACCACACAGGACACGAGACAACACCACACCAGATACCAGACTGGTCACTTCTCTGGGCAAGCAGGAGTCCCAGGGGCAAGAAACAACCAGCTGGAGAATAATCACCTATTTCCAGGTCACCACTGCTAAGAGAACACACACAGGTCTAGGAAAGACAGCACATACTGTACCACTCCGTGTTCTCTGCATGGGGTAAACATCAGGGGATGTGCTCATAAGCCCAGAACTCCCAGCATAATTCTCTCCCCAGCTGTACTGGTTTGGATCTAGAAAAGAGAAAGACACAGACACACATAATCTGAAAATAAAACTGAAAATGCTCCTGTGAGTGAGCCTAGAGCCAGCATCCCTCTGAGCAGCTGCTGCACTACACAAGCCAGCTCCCCTTGTCTTTAAAAGCAAACAGAATTTTTCCCTCTAACCCCCAAAAGAAAGGTTTCAACCATTCAGTGAATTACCTGCTCCAAAGAGCTTCAACCTGAACGAGACAAGAGACAGTTTAAGTTCTAAAATCATTCTTTTTAACCCCATTTCCTTGTCATTAATCAGCATGCCTTCAAAGCACTATCACTGAGCATTTCTTATTTCTAAATCTAGATCCATTATTAACAAAATAGAATTACAGAACTCTCAAAGCACAATGTAAGTTTCAGAGAAACACTGAAGTTATTTCTAGAATTGCCTTATTTGAGAAAAGTTTCATGAGCTCAGATGTACAGTACATGCTGCAGAAGCAATGTCTTTAATTCCTCAGTAGCTGGTTCCTTGCCCATCTCTATCAAATGGGCAGGAAAGGAATTCCACATCAATTTTTTGGAGGTGTATTTGATACTTACTGAACTAAGTACCATCAGCAGCCTGTGGCTGTGCCACCATAACCAATGTACTGCCTGGCTTGCCAGTACATCAACAGGGGAAAAGGAAAACTAAATAGGCAGAATTCCACCAAAGCACCCTGGATCCAAGGGATCTGGACAGAAGGGTCTCCTCTGTGAGGCTTTTCACTCTCAAACAAACACAGTTTGGAGATGCTGGTCTTCCTCAGTACATTAAAGGAATTTACAAGTGGCCTCTTAAAGAGGGGAAAGTTCTCCAAACCCACGTTTCCCCGGCTGGATTTAGAGCTGTGACTGCTCTTTGCAGAAGTGCAGAGAAGAGAAGAGCCCAGTCCTGCTGCCTTCTCAGAGGTGAGCAGGAAATCCAGTGAGAAATTAAGATGTCCATGCCAGGATGTATAAAACCAAAGCCCAGCATCTGTGTTTATTAGTGCCAAATGGATTTATTTAGGCAACAGCTTACATGCAGCCTCTTAAAGAGAAACTTGGACAGTACACTGACATTTCAGAACACAGCATATACAGAACAGAGCAGTGCTGTACTTACTGTCTTGTTCAGCTCCTTTTAAAAATGCCCCAATGGCTCCCAGGTAGCCTTCATGTCTCAGGAACAATGCCTGAACCTCTCCCTGCCACAATATGAAACATTGCAATTGGATGGTCCCTGAGGGCTAACAGGCACTTCTTTGTCACTAGTTTCACACTTTAATTTAATAGAAACAACTAGAAGATGGCAATAGTCATTTGTGCTACATTCTCACACATTCAGCAACTTTAATGGTGCTTCTGGAACAGCTCGGGGAGGAACTGCTCACACACATCATTCCCCAGTTATCAAACAGCTGGAAAACACCCATGCACCAGTGGTGTGGGCTCTAAGGCCTTCCCTGGAAAACACCACTGCATCATTCCATGAATATTCAACTCCTCTTGCTTCAACAGGCTGGAAATACAAGGTCATGTGATTCCCAAGTGAAGTGTGTGTCACTGCAACCAACACGTTTGGGACATTGCTCATTGTCTTTATTTCATTACACAGCTCTTCAACACCACACAGACCCTGTGCATTACCCACAGGCAAGCATTCCCCCATCCAAATAATTCAATTAATAATGTAAAATACAGGAATGCTGGGGAGAAGAACCCTCCATCCTCACAGCAAGGCCCCTCAGCTTTCCTAGGCTGGGTGAGACACGGCCTCTTCCAAGGAATTCAGCAGTGACTGTGGGAACAGCTCACCCTGAGGGGAGCCACAGGGAATCAGCAGCTCCAGCTCACATTTGGATTTGAATCCCTGGCAAAGTGTCTCTTACAACAACCTAAAGCTGCAGTTTTGCAATAGCTTTCTTGGAACTCAACAAGGTTCTACAGAAAGGGGCAACAATGGTGAAATACAGAGGGGAAAAAGCAGCACACAGGAGTCTCTTGCACGAAGCACTGAGATGAGAAAAAATGGTGTCACCTGCTCCAGAAAATTCCAAAAGTGCAGGACTAATCTACCTGTAACAACCACTAACGAGCTTGTGGGCTGGACCTTTTTCCTAGTCAAAAATCTTCAGTATTTTCCACAGCTTCAAAACCTACAAAGAACTTCAGCTTGGTTGATTTGGGGTTTGATTTTCTCTTTAATAACAAAACCCCACTGATGCCAACTGTCTCAGCAGAACAACCCCACACTGCATAGCCTGGGGGTGGAAAGATGCAAATCAGCAAGAGGAATTGAATAATGATGGTGACTATCTAAGAACACAGTGAGAACTCATTACTTGGAGCTACAAGACAGACTGTCAATCAAAAAATAATAATAAAAAGAGAGAGAGAGGGAGGTAGGGAGAGAAAAAAAGGGCCAGACACAACTCCCAGGCATTTCACATTGATTTCACCCCTCCCACAACACTCTGCCTTACCTACCTAAGGAGCAGCCTTCTAAGCTTACTTCATTTATTCATTTATTAAGGTATCCCAACAGCCTAGAAAAATAACTAAAATGTGACTTTGCTGTTAGGGAACCTTGCGTTTTCCTTACCTTGGAGAAGAAGTTGATGCTGTAGGTTATTGTGCGCATGGTGACGGGGTGGCCCCGGATAAAGAACCCTCCAAAATAGATTTTATCCAGGTTGTGCAGTTTGGCATAGAGGCAGGCCAGCTGACCAATGTCATTGCTGATCATGTGGAGCAAACTTTTGGCCATATCTTCTTTGGAAAACTCTGAAAGGGGAGGAAGAGTAAAGCAAATTACACACAGCTGAGGAAGCTGCAATGGACCGTGCTTTTCTAGCTGAACCTGCAGTTGGGGAAAGAAAAGTCCAGAGTCTGAGCAGCTTTCTTTATGTGTGGAGATGAAAACTGTCACCCCCTGCAAAAATCTCACATATAAAATGTACTTCTAACAAGGAGGAGTGTGATTTGATTGAAGATATCAGGGGAAAAAAAAAACCTCACTAAGCCTATATGAAACATTTCTTGAGAAAAAACTTCCTGGATGGCAGGAATCCATTTCTTCTCTCTAGGAACCACGGGTGAGGGTTCATCCATCCCTCTTGGCCTGAGATGCACTGCAAGCATTTCATTAAGATACTGCAAATAAACTGCAAATGGTAGTAAATCACTGCCAAAGGGCCTTTCTGGAGCCCAGAAAGCCACATCTATTTCCCACAGGAATGAATTAACCCCGGGCTAACCAGACAGCTATTTTTTAATTTTCCCTAGGCTTAGGCAATCCCAAACTGAAAATTTAAATGTCTGCTTGTAAAGCAGTACTGGATAATATTTTTAATCAATATTCTGCAGGCAAAACACAAGATCATGTAAGAAGCTGGTGATTATTTTCAGCTCTACATTTTAGATCAGTATAAAGTTGATTCCCAGGAGCCAGAGGAGATGTTTGGGTAGATCTTTTTTATCCCAGTACCTTTGTCTGCTGTGGTGGACTTCCCAAAGCTGCTGGCAATGAGATTCCCACTGAGCCCCAGGGTCTGGTAGGCACCTCCATACACGTCCTTCACCAGCATGTCCACGTTGGTGTGCTGTCCCTTTGAGGCCAGTTGCAGCAATTCATCGAATTTCTGAGGGTGAGAAGCACAGTTACTGCAGCTGACCTGGGCCAGAGTTCAGCAGCACCTTTACTGACCAAAACCAGTCATAGAATTAACCCTGCCAGCCAAAGACAGGTTATTTCTGATTACAAGGATGTATCCAGAGTCCTTATCTGATCAAACAGACAGATCTTTAATGGAGCTCCTTTAATGATGAAAAGCACAACTGACCTCTTTCTTATCTGCAGATATTTTGTTGAATTTCCCCATAAGACTAGGGTGGGTCAGGACATATAAAACAGTCAGAAGCTTCATGCATCCCTTACCTTGGAAGTCAGAAACACAGGAACTAAGAGAAAACAGAATTATGTCTTCCTGAAGCACAATAAAATAGAAGTTTGAGAAAAAAGCCTCAGTGTGCCTTTACTGTTGCAGGATGTGTCAATGTCTCTGAAATTAAACTGCAGGCAAGCTGCATTATCCCAATACTTAATTTATAACTCTGCTAACTTGAATTTCTTCTGCAAAACCAAGGGAGAATTAAGAGCAGGCACTGTCATGTTCTAAGATTTCTTCTTTAGGAGCATCAGACTAAAAGCACAACCTAGGTTGTGTCCTCCCTTTGACATTTTCTTATCTGGTGCACATGTAACCATAGATTTTCCTGCACTGCTGACATTTAGGATGCTCATTTAAGCCACAGGGCTCTTTGGGAAGCCCAACGTGATGTAAGAGCTGGGCTGGACTCAGCAGGACTAAGTCAGGCCTTGCTCTGGCAAATCATCAGCCCAGGATTTAAACTCACGTTGGCAACCAAGGAACCAACCATGAGGCAAAATTCCTCCTCTCTGCTCCCAGACAGTTTGCAGCAATTGTGTGCTCCCTGCTTTCCTCTGCAGACAACATTGCAGGAACTGGGCTGGCATTTTAAGTTGAAAAGAGAATAAAAAATTACCAGGCCACTTTGAGGAGGTTCTTGTCCCTCACTTGTCCTTGAGCCCCAAGCAGGATTGCTTTTGGTCACAATAAGCATCTTCTAATTCTTGTTCCTCTATTCCTTTAGTACCATTTTGCATGTGAAGCTTCCTTTTATGCATCAGAAGTATCAAAAATATGAACACAAGTCCAGGCCTCAGCCTTGTTACCTAACATTCCAACATTCCAGGCTTCCTCCCAGCATTTAACTGAATACCACCCCTCTCAAAAGAGACATGTGGATACCTTTGTTTTGGTGAGCAGAGCTCCAAGACCCCAGAAAGTTCCACCTCCAATTGAGCTGCCTCCAATCCATTCGAATTTGTCTTCTGTTTCTACCTGTCAATCACACAAGACAGATTCATTTAGAAAGTCCTGTTCCAATGTTTACCACACATTTAAATGTCAGAGTGTGCAGGGTTTTGGAACAGTGGAATCAGTGGAGGTGGAAAGCTTCCATTGTGGAAGTGGCGAAGGGCATGTTGCACACAGTCCCACCACAAGCAGTTTTGGAAATCTTTGTATTTAATTCCTGGCCAATAATGCTAAATAGAGACACTACAGTTGGTCTCTTCAACAGTATGACAAAACAAACATTAAAAATCACTTTGATCTGACAGCCTTTGTCCTCATCAGGTAATGTAACCACTTCTCTAAACACCAAATTAAATGTGAAAGAAGGAAGATGTAACTGCAAAAAAGAAAATATGGAAGTGAATGGAAAGGCATTCACAAGTCTGTAATTAATAGAAATAAATTTTTTAAAAAGCACTATTTTCTTTTTAAACCTTGCATTACCCCAAGAAGAAACAAGTACAAATCTGAACCAGCGAGAGGTTTCAGATCACCTTTATCAAATCTCCAAGAAAGCATTTCAGCCACCACTCACCTTCACTATGGAGACCCCCGAGCCAATGTTCACCAGCAAATAAGGGAAAATGTTGGGGTGGTTTGTCTGGAACCGGAATTCCGTGTCCGAATCCTTCTGGTACGCAAACACCTCGTGGGGGATGTTCCTCAGCACGAAGTTGCACCCCTTAATTAGGCAGGTCATTACATCTTCCTTATCAACTCTGAGGGGGAGGAAAAAGCCTTAAATAAACGTCCCAGCCCTCCTGATCAGGCAGTTTGCTTTCGGAGCAGCAGTTTACACAGGCTTTGCAGACCGGAATTTTCACACCACGTGGCCCAAGTTCAGCTCCCTGGAAACATGAAACCTCCATGTGCACATGGTCTGGGGCTCCCCTCCCATGCCAGAACTGCAGGCTGGAGTTCTGTTACACAGGAACTTTAATCATTTTGTCATTCCAAATAATCCTTGTTTGCTTGTTTACACTGCTCTTTCCTGCCCTGCTCCTTTCACCGTCTGTGCACTCCTGCCATAAAGTAGGTCAGGAAGCTTAGCTGGAAATTAACCTCAGAAAACAATTTCCCAACATGGAAAATTTGTCTGTTGCTCTTCCCCTGCCTCCTAATAAAGCACAAAAGGCCTCCTCGACATTTCAGCACTTGTTTATGACAGATTCAAGGGACTGGGAGGAGCCTACAACTGGGATTAGCAAACACAGAAAAAGAGATTTCCCACAAGAGTAGCAGGATTCACAACAGGACATATCCCCAGTGTGGAGTCTGGGAATGTGATACAGAACTCAGATAAGATGATTGATAAGTCAGCTAACACACACTGACTTCTGTGAACTTCTGTGTCTCTGTACTGTTATTGATTTACGGAAATTCTTTCAGGAAATATCCCGAGGCTTGTTGGAAACATACAAGGCACAAACTCATCTCAACTACTACAGGATGCTTTGTGTGTGCCAGGAAGGAGGAGCTGCTCTGGTTTGGACCTGGGAACCAACTGAGTATGTCAGAACCAAATAAAAACCAAAAGCAGGTGCAGCACATGAGATAAGAGGGGAAATTACCTCCTTGCCTTGATCAATTGATCGTTAGTAACAGCCAGTAAGGTACTAAAGGGAGCTGGTGTGAAAAAAACAGATAACAGAGTCCAGCTTATCAGGAGAAGTAAGTAATTTGCAAAGACAGTGTAAAAGATGAGCACAGGCCCTCAGGGGTTGAGGAATGTACTGCACAGATCACAGCAGGAGAGATGCCTTGAAGCTCTCCCCAGTGATGTTTAATACTGGGGTAAATTCATGTTTTTTCTACAGTTACAGCATAGAAGGTGTGAATTTATAGGCACCGCCATCTGTGGCTTTGATGGCTTTTGTCTCTGTATTGATAAGATGGCCTTTGATGAAATCTAGGCAGGTTTCAGTGTAAGCTTTTTAGTATTTGATAATGGTGTTTGAACAGTAAATTTATGAGGCTGTAAATTCATGGGGCGGCCCTTTGTTCTCCTGCAAGCCTTTGCATGAAGTTTAGGTAGGAGCTATACAATAAGTGACTGTCACATTAATTACCTCTGAGCATGCCCAGGAAAAATGATAAAAGCTTTTGGAGTAGGTGTAAGTTAATTCTTTACATAAAAAAGGCAGTTCCACTTACTTCAAACCCAGTTTCTTCTCAATAAGGTCTTTGAATTTATAGGCACCACCACCCGTGGCTTTGATGACTTTTGTCTCTGTATTGACAAGATGGTCTTTGATGAAATCTAGGCAGGTTTCAATGTAAGTGTTTTCAAATTTAATGAAGTGAAGTCGAGCTGTAATCTCCTCCTGAACAGATATTTCATACAAAGGTTCATTTTCTATGTCCTTTGAAAGAGAAAAGGATTTCTTAGAGAACATTCTTGGAGACACAAGGTTAAAGGCTGAACTACTGAACATCAATACTTGTGCTTTTCTCCCCCTTGCAACTGTGTTAATGCCATTAAACATAACACCTCAAGCTATGCCAAAGAAGAACTGAGTTTCACAGGTCTTAATTCTCCTTAAGCTGAGATAATCAATTCTCCCATGCAGCAGACATGCATCAAGTCCCTCTGCATGAGGAAAGTTCTGTCTGCATGGGAGCAGGGTTTTTTTACAGACCTACCACACTTGCTGTCTGGAAAATAAATATTTCCAACAGTAGCTGGCAATACAAACACTTCCAAGAAGTTTTATATAGAACAAGTTATTAGATGGGTCTGGATACAATTTCTGTTCTACCCAGTCCAGAACCTCACTCCTGTGAGTCAACCACATGCAGCTGATCCTTGATGGAATTCTCACCTTTCCAGAATGATCAAAGGATCTCACTCTCGCCACTTTGTGCTGTACAGTTGAGTAATAAGCCAACTTGGTTAATGAACCACCTGTTCATAAAGAGATGACAAGTCATGGTTAATGCCTCGGAGCAAACAATAGAACTTATGTTGATGTCAGCTCTTGGTTCTCAAGGTCTCCTCAGTTAAAGGCAGAGAGAATGCAGGGAAATGCAGAAAGAACCTTTGCTGAGGAACTGTTGGCCTGGTTAACTGCCAGAGCACCACAGGAGGGAAAAGCTCCATAAATTCAGCTTGTGCCCAGATGATGTGGGATGAAGATGAGCAGAGGAAATTATTAATTAGCCAGATCAGTAGATGTAATGCTGTTATTTACCTTGTTTGGAAACTTTATGGAACCCCCCCAAATCCCAGGATTTTCTCAGCTGGTTTGCCACCACTGAGCAATGCCCCCCATGTGCACAGAGTGTTTCAGCAGCAACACCTCAGTAATATTCTTACCCTGCTTTAGGGACAAGTCTGCAAGCTCATGGCTGGTTAGAAAATGACCCTGTGTACTGAGTAACTATTTTGCAAGATTGGTCTTGGCTGTGGGGTAAAGAATGCTCAGAATGATGTTTCTCAAGCACACAGCAGCTGGACATATTACCAACGTGCAAGTCTGAGCACAGCAGCCTCATCATCCTCTTCAGGCCTCCAGTCTGCTCACGGCAATAAAACTTTCAACTCTCCTCTTGAAACAGAACTCAACCCCTTGCCCTGTCCTTGCATCTGACCTGCAAAAGTGAATTTCTGGGGTTACACTGAGTAACATCACTATTTTGCACCACATTGCTCAGCGCTCCAAGTCTGAAGGTAACTTTGACCTCCTAGTGGGTTAACATTAAAGTCCTGAAAGTAAATAAAAACCTGGCAATGTTAGATCCCAGAAAATGGTTAGCCATTTCAGTGGCACCGCACTCTGCTGCCTAACAATAATCAAGAAATGAAGCAGCAGAGGTGAAAGATAACCCTTAGAGTGTGTAGCTTTGCCTTCGTAACAGCACTGTCAGCTCTTCCACAGTGCTCAGGTCTTTTTGTTAGTAAAATATTTGCAACCTGTAGGAGAAAAACAGGCAGTTTACTCCAGGAAAATTTAAGTGAGGTCAACGTAGAGTGACCATGGACAGATGCTTGTAGTAACAAAAGCAATAAAGCTTCCCCGACCTTGGATCTGATTTCAGTGTCCCAGCCAGTGCTTTGAAGTTTCTGGTAAACAAAACCCGCAGTCTGTTCTGCTAAAAGGTGAGGGTTTTGGTGCTTAGAGGTGAGGGCTTGCACAGCTTTTTATGGAAAAGCCTCCCTCCACACCTCCACGCTGAGGAATCACAAAGCCCGCGCTGGAATGTCACGTTCTTTACACCGACAACGACACAGGTGCTGCAGGAATTTATCACCAGATCCACGGTATGTAGAGCCATGCTTTATGCATTATCCCCTTCCTCTCCCAGTTTTTAAAGACTTAAATCCATTCAGAACACCAGCTGAGACATGTAACTAGGTTTTATAACTAATCCCACGACTCTAATTCCGCGCTGACCCGCACAAAGGGCCAGTTCCGGCTGTTATTTTAACAGGCATGGAACCAGCAGTCTCTGAGGGGCTGAAGCAACCGGTGACACGACAAGATCCTCTTGTTATGGTGCAGGTTTTCTTCCCACTGCCCCTGAGTCTCCACCACACGGAGCAGTGTTCGCCTGAGGAGTAATGGCTTGTTTTTCTCTTTCCTGGCTTTTCTCCTAAAAAAGTTCCACTGATCTTGTGACCGTAAAACGGAAGGAAAACCGCGTGAACTGGCACTTTTGGCTTAGTGGGCGTCCACAGAACGACTGCTGATCCCTGCACGGGTGGAACTGGGAACAGGCTCAGCCTGTCCCTGCACAATTCCCGGCTGTGGCGCGCAGGTGTCACCCTGACGTGTGTCACCCTGTCCCTCGGCTCAGGATGTGGGAATCCGGGAATGTTGGGGGCTCGGCCGTATGCACAGGGCAGCGGGTGCTTTTGGGGGTGACTGAGGCAGCAGGGACGGCCCCCGACCCACGCCAAGCCCTGCAGCCACCCTGCCCGGGCAGTGCCACAGCCGCCGTCCCCGGCCCTTTCTGCTTCTTCCAGGCCGGTTTCGGGAGCCGGAGGAGCGCCCGCAGCATCCCGCGGGTCGCGGCCTGGGGCGAGGGGCGGCCGGGGGGCTCCGCACTCGAGCCTGGCGCACTGCGGCCGGGCCCAGCGCGTTCTGAAGGGGTGCAGCCAATGCCCCCCGGCCCTGCCGCCCCCCGGCCGGTCCGGCCGAGCCCCTCAGGCTCTCCTCCGTCCCCCCTTGGCCGCCAAGGGCAGCCCCGGCCGGGCCACCCCGCCCGGCTCCCCGCGGCCCGTTACCCGCGCGCGGCCCGCCGGGACCTGTAGTGCCGCTCCCCGCCCGCACGGCGCCGGCACCCGGCGGCGGGACTACAACTACCGTCGTGCCCGGCGCCGCCCCCCACACCGCGCAGCCCGCCGGGAACTGTAGTGAGCCCGCGCCCACTCACGCCGGCCCGCGCGTAGCGGAGGACTACGCTTCCCAGC
>VZTE01001957.1:42044-179308 GCA_013397775.1 Eulacestoma nigropectus
GAGAGGGGTCGGTGAGACCCCGCAGGGGGGGACTGGAGAGGGGGGAATGGGGAGAGAAACCCCCGGGGAACGCAGAGAGATCCCCCGGGGAAACTGGGGGGGGAACGGGCGGAGAGACCCCCGGGGGAAATTTAAGGGGGGACCCCAGGGAGGGGACGGTGAGACCCCCCCGGGGGCAGCGTGGGGGGACGGGGAGAGACCCCCGGGGAGAGATCCCGGGAGGAGCGAGGGGGCGGACAAGGACAGACCCCCGGAGGGTTCGATGAGACCATGGGGAAGGAACTTGGGGGGGATGGGGACAGAGATCCCCGGGGAGGGCAGAGAGACCCCAGGGGGGAATTGGGGGAGAACGGGCAGAGAGACCCCCAGGGAGGGCAGAGAGACCCCGGGGGGAGCGGGGGGCATCCCCGGTAGCTCACGGGGGGCCGGGGGCCCAGGACACCGATCCACACACACAGAGCTACGGAGCAGCCCCACGCGTGCTCCCCGTAGCCAACCCCCCGAGTTTTAACCCCCTGCGTGTTTCCAAGTGTTTTGTGACCCAGGCACATCGCCAGGAATGGGAAATGTGCCGCGAGGTGCCTCGGAAAACTTTCATCTCTTAATCAAAAGTACTTTCTGTGTTTGGTGTCCCTGCCTGTGACGGGGGGTCAGAATTAGATGATCTTTAAGGTCCCTCCCAACCAAACCATTCCATGATTTTTTTCACCCTTGCAGTGACCTTTCTTGGCTCTGAATTCCCTGAGAATTGGCTGCTCGGGCGCGCTGTTATTTTTCTCTCACATTGAGAGAGCTCGGGTTTGATATTCCCGAGCTATGGAAAACAGCATTGCAGGAGATCCCGATGGACACAGAATGGTGGGGAAATTCTGAATATCTCTGCTTTCACTGAAATCTGTCATGTCCGTTGACCATAGAGAAACCAGCTGTAAAAACTACTTAAAGAAAGAATAACTTTGGATTTATTAACCAGACTTTTATTTATTTATGACCGTTAAAAGTTTCTGCAACTTCTGGCGTTCAAGATAATTCTGGCACAGGTCATACATTGGTGCAGCTTGCACAGAACACATCATAACATCCTCCAAGGACAGTAACAAATTCCCATTTTCCCCTGGCAAAAGGGTACCAAAAAGTAAATAAAATTTATACACCTGCCTTTCATGAAAGACTTCGAGAAATATTTCTTGTAAAACCGACAGCACAGCCGTAACTTTCAGTCCTATAAGGACACAAAAACGAGCTCTTGCCTTTACAAAAGGCACACACGCATCCTGAACCTCACAAACAGCCCTGGCTCGTGAGCAAGACATCCCGAGGAATTTCCTCTACATAGTTTGGGATATGGTTTAACCATCCTCAGAGCATGCTCAGTACAGACTATAAATATTATAGAACCCCTTATGGCCCCGTGGGACGGCCAGATTCCCAAATGTGTCCAGTCAGACCCCAGGGCATTCCAGGTGTGGATACCCCGGGACCCCGAGGAGTCAGAGGAAAAGGCTCCTCCCGCGGGGACACTTTCGGGAATTCTGACCGTCCCAGGGGTTACAGCTTTCCCAGCAGAGGTACAAGGACAGCCTCGCAGAGGTTAAGAACAGCCGCCGTTCCCCTCCGAACGACCCCTCCAGCCCTCCCAGCAGGAGGATACAGCTCACATTCCCTCAGAACAACTTTCTCTCCACGCGGTGGGATCGTTCCAGTCCTTCTGGGA
Source organism: Eulacestoma nigropectus (assembly GCA_013397775.1). Taxonomy (NCBI): domain Eukaryota; kingdom Metazoa; phylum Chordata; class Aves; order Passeriformes; genus Eulacestoma; species Eulacestoma nigropectus. The sequence goes on from VZTE01001957.1 coordinate 43,759, forward strand.
GAAGGGGAGCTCACATCCAAGCAGAGCAATGCCCTGCGAAGGGGAAACATTCTTCCCTACTCATGAGAGGAGTGGGGGCGACTTGTACAGCAAGTCGTGGTCTCCTCTGGAATACGGGCAAATGTCCAGGAATTACGGAATCGTGAACTGCCAAGGCCTCCGGAGGCTTTGGGATCGCTTCGGTGCTGCTGGTTTTGCAGGAGGCTGCTGGCTGGAGGTGGGTGCAGAGGAAGAACCAGAGTCCCCAGGTGCCACCCGTGACCTCCGGGAGTGGCAGCTCAGCTTCCCCCGCCTTCCTGCGCCCGTGGAACGGAGGGACGGGAACTGCAGAGGCGCTCTGGGGCACTGCCCGTCAGGATAATCCTGCTGCGGGCTCTTGGCAGGAGCTGCAAAAGCTGGGAGGGCAGGAGAGGAGAAAAGCGTTACACGGGGAGGCGCCGGCTGGAGTTTGTCCCGAAGGAAAAGGCAGTGAGAGGGATGGGGGATGCGATGGGGAGCACTCACCTCGCCCAGATCCCGAGGCGCTCGCAGCCATCCCCAGGATGCCGCCTTTCCCCAGCTCGGTGCCTCGGAAATCCCTTCTCCAGGAGCAGTTCCAGCTGCTGTAAATCCTCTGGGGTTCCCGGAGCTGTAACACAGAAGGGGAAGAAGGGAAGGTGAGCAGCGAGGCTCTGACCGCCCGAAAGGGTGCGGCCCTTCCCGGCTCTCCAGCAGATACTCACTCTGTGCTTCCCTCTGGGCGATGGGATGTCCAGGGAGAGAGCAGCGTTATCCCAAGGGCTGCTTTCAGCTCGGAGTGGAGAAGGGAGCCGGGACCTGCCCTATTTATGCGCAGGGGCCGCATACAAAAGTCTGGGTCCGGAGCGACTCGGAGTTTCCCACAGTCGCCAGCCAATCCATGCGTGCCCGGGACAATGGGAAAGCATCCATTACAGCATGGCAAATTGACTGTGAATTGCCTGGGGATAATACCCCGCTCCCAAAGGAGCAGGTGGGCTGGGGAGTGTGTGACACAATAGGGTTTGGCATCGCGGCGCTGGGCAGGGAACGTGGGAAAGCGTTCGCCGTCATTATCATCCAGCTTCTGCCTGATGTTGGGAACGTCAACATCTCAATGTGCTGCCTTTTCCCAGGCTGTGTTGAAATTAGGCACAGAAGACTGATCCCAGGAAGAGATAATGCTCTGCGCCCCAAAGAGAGGTTGAAAAGGGAAAGATGCAGAATTAGAGGGACTAAACCCTTTCATTGACATTAAACCGTGCTTAGATGAATACAGTACCAGATAATTTTCAGGCAACGAGAGACTAAAATCGAGGGAAGAGCCCTTCAAACAGTGAGCTTGAAATATCTTGCTCGCCATTGTTTAAAGTCTCTCTGTAAGTTATATCCAGAGCTCTTCGTTGCTTTTGTTCAGGTAATCTGGGCTTTCCTACGGCAGCCCGTGACATGTAATGATAGCGATGTCTTTCCCAAACATGTCCTGTTTCATTTCATGCCACTTTGTAAATGCCTCACTGTCCCTGCGTCTCCACCTAAATCTATTTCCCATTTACAGACAACTGAGAGGGAGTGAAAAGTAAATTCTTGCTGTTCCTTTGCTGTATCATCCCCTTCGCAGGATGTCCCACAGGTGTGAGGCCCTCCTGTGACTCTGCTCAAGTCTTGGGATTTCTCACCTCCGTGCCACAGGTGATGAAGGGGAAAGGACCAGACAAGATCCTCGACTGGAGCTGCCTTGTAGCAATATTTTTTTTTTCCAGGCTGTTTTAAGTTGCCTGCTCAGGTCTGCTGCCCCCGCCCAGCACAACCCAGTACAGAGCCAGTCATGTTTAGGATCTGTCAGTCAGGTAGGGGAGGCCTCATGCAGTTTTTGAATACCTGTTTCTTAGCACTACAACACTGATGAAAACCCTGCTTTTTCCTTGTGTCTGCCTTTCAAAATCAGACAGGAAACCTCTCATTTCCCTGTCAGCTGCTGGCAGCCAGTTCCACCTGCCCTCAGCATCCCTCTCAGGGCCAAACTTGTGTCTATGGTACCTGGACAGCAAAGTGTTCCAGCACACAAAGGGCTGGTGAATATAAGGATATAATTCTGCAAAGGATGATCCTGTAACCTGTTGTAGACCTGAAGTTTTTAAAGCCCTTTTCACTGCCTGGATCCTCATGGATTTCCATGAGCCAGGTGTATTCCCTTCCCAGCCCAAAGACATTTTATGTTTAGATGGATCACTTAGGGTACATCAATTTTAATTCTTGATGGTTGTCAAAAACTATAATTGAACAAGGACTGTGAGTCCTATTCAAAATCAGCTCGCTGAATTCTTTTGTCAGCTTGTAATCTGCAGTATTCCTTGGAGCTGGGGCAATCCCTGGCCGCATGTGCCTGTGCTGTTACTGCAGAGGGAAGTGAAGCACGGGATTTTCTGGATCTCTCCCGGGATCACGTGGGATGAAGGGACAGCAGGTCCTGCCACGCACCGTATGGGAAGGAGGATGCTGGCGGCAGCCGCGGGCACGGGGAGAGGGGAGGGAAGCTCTGACCCAATTTTCAGCCCTGGAAATATGAAATGAGCGGTTTTAAATAATGCCACGCTGTCCGCAGCACAATGCCCCGGCCTCCAAAGGGCTAAACCAGCTCCCACTGATTAAAGCCTGATCCCTTCCTTGAAGGGCCGGGCAGATGGTGCCGCAGGCGTGGGCTCTCCCCGGGACCCTCCCAGGCACACTTCTTTTGTCGGCAGTTTAACACCGTGAATGGGAAATCCTGGGAGCTGCGGGCTCGCACCATCTGATGCGAATGGTGAACCAGGCACCCCGCCCCGCTGCCAGCGCACACAACAGCCCTCAGCTCCCAAACTCCCGGCTTCCTGTCCCTTGGAAAGGGATCACAAATCTTCCATTCCCCCGTGCCCGCCTCATCCGCCCTCTGTATGCTGCTGCGGGTGAGAGGAGCAAATTCCCCCCGTTGGTTTGGTTACTGAACACTTAATAGCAACAGCATTCCCCAGCTGATGCTTGTGAATAATAAATTGTCTAGACTTGGGCTGTCCCTACAGTATATTCCTTATGGAGTGCAGAATGTACTTCCTGCAAGGATTTCAGTATGGAAAAACCATCCTCTGCTGCAGGAAGTGCAGTTAGTCTTTGTCAGAAGTCTGTAGTTAGTTTGCTCAGTTTGGTCTTTTTTAAATATCTGACTGTTGGTGCAGCAGTCTGTCCCCCTGAAACGTGGCTGTGATCCAAACCCTTGTCCCTGTGCTCCATATCCACGGGAGGAGTTTGTGCCTTGCACTGCTGCTGCAGAGCCAGAAAGCTGGGCTGTCTGAGGCCCAGAGACACGATTTTCCCTGGTTTGGGAATGAAGGATTAAAAGAGACAAATCCCCAAAACTGTCGAACACGGAGCTGACTGAACGACAGGACACAATGATTCCTTTCTTTGGAGGGGGGGTGTGAGACCTGGAGATGCTGTGGGCAGAGGCTGCTCCTCTGTAAATCCCATCAAATCCTGAGTTGTATCATGAAGATGCTGTTCCCAAAATCACAGCCTGCCAGGTTGTCCCTGTTACAGCCCTGGAATGCCAGGCAGGAGCCCTGGCTTTTCCCATGTTCATCATCTCCAACTGGAGCTGCTCCCCGGTGACCCTGAGCTGTGGTGGGAACCTGTGGGATTGCTGTGAGTTCAGGAACAACCACAGGGGAGCCGGGAAAGGATCCAGCCACCCCAAGAGTGTCATTATAGGTTGGTGTCCATGACAATCCATGAATCAGAAGAGCTGGAGGACCTCTACCCTGAGGAATTGCTGTTGGGCCTTTCTGCTCCTGGTTGACGGGCGGTGGTTTCAGCCCAGGCGTGGATTCACTACAGACACAGTTTTCAAAAAAGCTGCTACTGCTTGTAATACCAACTGGCAGCTCTCTTAGCCCATCTGATCCATAATTCTCCATGGAGGGGAACTCGCTGTGCTGCAATGGAGCAACAGGTCTGGAGGAGGGTGGACTATCAGCAAGGAGTGTGGAAACCCAGAATTTCCTTGTCTGTGTCACGCAGATTTAAAAAGCAGTGCCCTGTACCTCTGTGGCTGTGCTTCCAGCACACAACTCAATGGCTTGCACCAATTTTAGAGCATTTTTATTTTAGACCATTTCCTACATTTGTGCCAGCCTGTCTCCCACATGCCATTGATGGCGTTCTTAAAGAAATAATTACGATTTTTAATGTGTGTTTTCTTTTTTTCTGTGCCTTCCTTAAATGGTTTAAAATCTTTCTGACAACCCCTCTTGAGACACCTATTTAGTGTCAAAGAGCATAACGTTCCCAAGTTTTAAAAGGGCCCTCGCATAATGCTGATCGATCAATGTGCTCCTTGGGAAAATAGCTCTCCAGATGGTCCATCGGGACAGGAACTGCTGGTCGTCACAATGCGGAGCCAAAAAGCGTCACTAATGTGGGCTGTTGTGAGGCACGCTTCCTTTGTGGGCCTCTGAATGCCCTAAATAGGGAAGAAAGTGTGGGAAACTCCGAGAAACTCAGGCCCACACTCTGAGGTTAATAGGGGCTTTGTCAGGAGAGTATTCCTGAGCTGTGGGATCAGCATAATAAACAACATCTTCCCTAAGGGTGGGAATGTGTTGGGAGCAGGGGAGAGTCACCCCAGGGGCCGGAGGAGCCATAAGAAGCTTTGCGTTCAATTATGAGAAGTGATAATAATTAATAAGTTGTAAACATAACCTTTGCTGTGCGGGGGCCGGGCAGGCCGGAGGTCTGGCTTTTAGCTCTGGGGTAATTGGTAAATTAAAGCCCAGAGGGGCAACTCTGTGCTTGATGAAAAGCAGAAGGGGAGCATTTGCACCAGGGTGGATCTGACTCCTTGGAGCGAAAAAAGCAGCTTTTCCAGAGGGGTTTGGTCCCTTCCCACTGCCCAGGGAGGAAGCACTCACTGTTGCTCTCCCTGACACACTTTTTTACATAACCTGCAGAGGTGCTGCCAGCTGTGACCCTCAAACGTGGTTTCCTCGGGTGGAATCCCATCCCCAGAAGAGCAGCAGCCCGTTCCGTGCCACGTGTGACTCCGTTCCCAGCAGTGCACATCAGGCTGGGGTGGGCTTTGGGGCACATGGCACTCCAGCTGAGCCTGAGCTCCCCCAAACTGCCCTAATTAGGCTTGATTTAAAACCCCACAGGGACGGACAACAGCTGGAGTTTTGCTGGGATTCAGAAGCTTGTGCTAATTGACAAGGACAAGTTGAGCACAGCGAGGTTGAAGTGACTTCTTCAAGCTCACTAAGCAACCAGAAAACCTAAAAATATCTCTCCTGAATTATTTAGCAGTTCACTAGGAAGAACAAATCTGGAGCACTGGTAGAGACCTGTACCAAACCCCTCCTTGCACTGCACGGGCAGAGAGGTGAAGAGCACTCAACCAGGCTGTGTACAAATAATAACCAAAATGATCCATGGCCCATAATGAGGCAGAGCAGCACGTCCCTGACCCGGCTGTTTGGCTTTGGGGGCCTTTCCGTGTGGTTAACAGAGGGTTTCACCACAAACCGAGTGAGGACTGGGCAGGTTCTGTTTTGGATGCAGTTTAATCTGTCAGCTGAGCAGATCTCAGGTTGCTCCATGCTTTTGACAAGATCAGGTGTTCAATGTTTCCTTTTGTTTGGGAGCAAACCTTGTGTGCTTGAAATGCAGCTTTTCAAGGGCACGTCTCCCAGGGAACGTGAGGAGAGCTGAATTGGTGACCAAATGTGTTTTGTGCTGTTCCTGTATCACTGGAAGAAGGAGAGGGTTCCCTGTCATAAACCCAAATCAGTGAATTACTGTGGTTAGAGAGTAGTTTTGTGAAATGATTATTTGTGCAGATTTCTTTTGAAGAGAAGGTAAAATAAAAGGAAATAATTTAGCAGAGGAAATGCTTCCTCAGGCTCTCCTATCTAATTATACTTTTAGCCATAATTTCACTTCAGTAAAGGGAGCAATTCTGTTACTGCCTAACAGAATTTGTGTCATAAAACTATGACAAAAAAAATTAGTTCACCCCACTGCAGGTAGCTTCAAAGATCCCCAAGCTGAGGCAGGTGCCAAACTTTTTGGATATCCTTGGGAAATTTGCACAATACTCCCTCCCAAACAGGCAGAAAGCACAAGGCTGAGCTCAGGTGGGAAAATTAGTGGGGGAAATGAAGTGGCTGTGGAATGAGTGATTTGTTGAAGGCTGAATAGGTTGCTGTTAAATCTGAAAGGTTGACACCTCTCAGCACCTCACTTCAATTTCACTTCCATTTTGATTTTTGATAATTTTTCCAGAGGTTGCTTCCTTACAGGATCTGAAATCCTGCTCTGCCAAAGGGCTTTCACAGATATAATTCATGTGTTGGAATGAAGAGCTCAGAACTGACAGCTCCTGATGGCTTCCCCACCACAGGAGAGTCTGCGTGCACCCAGTCCAGCAGTGTCAGCCCTTTTAATCATTCCAAAGCAAAGGATTAACGACTAAAACCATTTTTATTGTATTGTACAGTGAAGACACGCAAGTTGAACATCACACAGGATGAATACATCACAACTTTATAAAAGCTTTTAAAGCTCCTTAGCATGCTCAGTGAATGATTATAAAGTACTTATTGCCTCCCTTCCTCCCCCTTTTCCTTAAGGTATAGCACAGGTACTTCCTTTACAAAAGGCATCAATTATCCCTCAAATGAGAGCAGCACAAAGTGACATGAAGAGAATTGTCCCTAGAGCTCTCTGTGATCATCACAACTTTCTGTAAGAAGGATACTAAAAATAGCAGAGGAGCTTCAGAAGAATCAGCATTTCTTAATAACATCTTTCACTCAAAAGGGAAAGGCTCAATCCTCTCTTTTATGATACAAAATACATTCTCCAAAGGGCTCCTTCTTGAGGAAGGTCAATACATTATCTAGAGACAATGGAGCACTTGAACCAGTGACCCAGGCAGGCAGCAGAAAGATTTCCACTGACAGCCACAGGCTCAGCAGCCTGTGATGGAAACTGCAGGGCATTTGCTCTCTAAATCACCACAGAACTTGGTCCTGTGTTTGGCCAGGAGCCACCAATAAAAGCAACAAATTTGCTGCAAGATACACCCACAGTCCTTCACTATGAAGGGAAACCACTCAGCGACCCCCATTTCTGGTGACAGAAAAACAATAACCGCCCCCTCCCACCTTTGGAAAGCAATGTTTCCTACTTCGAAGAGGAACTAATAAACCACAGGTCCCTCTAGTTTTTGTAGCAAAACGTGGGAATAAAGTTCAGCAGGTCTACCAGGGTCTCCAGATGGTCGGAGCAGCAGTCACGCTCTTCTGGGCAGGCTGTTTTCTGGGAAACACGCAGGGAGACAGGGGGGAGCCACGCAGAGCTGGAGAGTACGAGGCATCTGCGCCCAGCTGAGCCTTGCAGAAGTGCTTGATGAGCTGGACCTGGGTCTCCTTCTTGGGCTCGTAGTAGGACAGAAAGTGCATCGCTTCCTTGAGGCACTGCAGGTACCCGCTGTTAAAGTCCTGCACTGGGTTCTTGTGGATGAATGCTGGAAGAGAAAGAAAAGCACATGCAGCGGGTTAAAATCATGAGCAAAACATGGGGCAGTGATGATTTGTGCAGTGACTCTCGTGTGCCTGGGGCTGAGATGCTCCAGCCCCTGCTCACCTCGGGGTGTCTGGGAGAGCACAGCCCTGGGAGCAGGTCCAGGTGTGCAATACCTGCTCTGCACTCACTTTTTTGCTCCTGCAGCTGGCTCTGCTGCTTCAGGTAGCTGACAGCCACTTCCAGGATGTCGGCTTTCTCCAGCTTGGAGTTGGGCTGGTGCCTCTGGAACTCCTTCTCCAGGAGCAGTTTCAGCTGCTCGATGCTGCTGTTAATCCGGTCCCGGCGCATTTTCTCCACCACCGGCTTCCTCAGCTGTGAGCGACAGAGCAACTCGTTAGGGATTTTGTGAGACCTGACCCAATTTCCCCCCCGATGTCCTGATACACCCATGTTCAAAGATGCTTTTTTCTGGCAGGAGAGCTGTGTAATGCTGCCTAACCATTCTCCACTCAGTTTAATTTTTAAAAATCTATATAATCTCCCTTATCTCTCTTTAACATATTTGCTTTCCCCCAGGCCACTTCTCCCTCTTCTCCCGTGTCATATTTATTTGCTAGGGGCAGGCCAGCCTTTCCAATCCTCTCAGGGGCTCTACTTACTTTATTCTTTTCCTTTGGCAGCAGCTTCTCTTCCGTGTGCATCAGGAGAGCGTTGCTGGGAGCCATTCCGAGCGCTCAGCCCTGGGCACAGACCCCACCCAGCTGCCGTGCCGAGCGTGAGGGGATGCTTTGGCAGCTCCCAACTGCCTCTATTTATACCCGGGGAGCTGGGGCAGATACGTGAGTGTTGGGATCACCGGTGTTTCCCACAGCCCCGCAGCCAATCCAGGCCCGCGGCGGGACAATAGAGGAAGCATCCATTAGTGCATGGTACATTGATTGCCAATGCCCCGGGGAGAATAACCTTCTGCCCACGCTGCTGGTGGAGTGCGCGGCGTGGGGAGCTGGGAAAGCACTGACCCTCCAGCTGGTTGGGATGGCATCAATGGCATTCCTGAGGCCCCGCATGTGCCAGGCACAGTCGTGGTGTGGAGGAGGCACGCTTTTGGGGGAAGGTGGGAAAGGGAGGGCAGCCCTGCTAGGGCTCGAATCAACAGCCCCGGTGACATCTCTGCCCTTCCCAGAGCCTGGGGGATGTGTGTGTGTTTGTCTCTGTCCGTCCAGTCACTGCACTTTAGTGGGTGACCCAAAGTAACCACAGGTTTCTTTGGAGGCCATTTCTAAATGGTTGTTGGATCAACAGGGTGAATAACTAGGGAATGGTAACTCCACTTTCTCTCTTCCCCATAACACGCGAGGGTCTGTGAGCCCATTGCACCAGTGTTCCCATTGTCCCCATTAAGGACAGCCCACACTGTCCAGCAGAGCTGGGCCATGCAGAGTCACCCCTGTAGCTCTTGCTTTTCCTTTTTCTCATCTGTCTCCTTCACACAGAGATTTTCAGGAATGATGGTTAAGTTGGGCTAAAGGATAACATCAGGCTCAACCCAGAATCCTGGGAAGTCTTGGGAAACCAGAGGTGGGTCATGAATGGGATTTAGCAGCCAAGGCCCATCTTTGGCCCTCAGCAAGGAGGTCGGTTCTGCTTCTTGCTGAGCTTTCAGGTGTGCTCAGTTCTGACCTCGCCTCACTGGTCCTGGCCCTGCCCTGAATGTCAGATCTCAGACACCACATACCTGCCTCACTGTGTAACCCTCAGCATGTCATCCCCACTCCATTTTTTTATCTGGAAAATGTGCTGCTTGCTTGTATCTGCATGGAAACGTCGGGATGAATTAAGAAACCATTTCTTTTGTGATAAAGGCAAGAAAAAGAACGAAGCTGTGAGGGCACTGGAGGTCAGTTCTGATTTTGTGTTACGAGAAAAATCTCTGCCTGAGTACAGTCCTCGAGGCAGCACCAAAAATAACCCAGAAGCTACCTGGGGAAAGTTGTGCTGCATCCTGCCATGTGTGGGTCCAGCCCGAGGTGCCCCAGGCAGAGGTGTGCTCCTCCTCCGAGCATCTGGGCATGGCGAGGGAGGAGGGAAGTGTGCAGTGAGGTAAGAAAGCCAAAGAATTTCTTGCTTGGAAATGCTGCAGTGAAGCCCGAGGGTAATGGGCAGTTGACAGGAAGGAGGGAGGTGTCACTGGAATAGGCAGCGATGTGGGACTCATTGTAGCGGCCTGAATGGACTCAGCTCTTTGTGAAGGGCAGATGTTGTCCTTGGAGCCCTTTATTCCCTGCATTGTGGGAAAGCCAGGAGACAGGACATCTCATGAACACTTTGAAGCAGTCAAAGGATTATGATACAAAATAAGACACAGCTCAGAGACCATGCCCCAGCTTCTGCCAGCTTTAATGAGGTGTCGCCTGTTTTCCTGTGTTCTTTGGCTGGCCTTCCTCCAGGAGCTGGTATCCCAGGTTATCCCTTTCCTAGTAGGGGAGCCGTGCTGGCAGACCTTGTAGCCAGGAGCTGACAGGTAGGCATGGACCAAGCTGGTTGAAGACTCTTCAGTGTCAAAAACCATCTTTTTCCCAACTCCTGAGAAGCCCTGACCTTTATTGCTGTATTAGAACGGATAGCCAGATGGTCTTTTGGGAGTTGGATTCTTTCCCTTTAAATCATTCAGGCTCAAGCACCGTCACTAATGCCGGGAGTAGTTGCAAGGCACACTTCTATTGTCTCAGCAAGAAATGTTATCAATGGGAGAAGAGTATGGGAAAGGCAGAGAAATCCAAACCCACACAGCCTGGCGCTAATAACTCCTTTGTGGAGCTGCGCTTCTGTCGGGGCACCATGAACTCCGTGGCTTTTTCACCCAGGAAGGCTGAAATGGGCACGTTTCACCATCCAGGGGCTTCTCTGGGATCTGTGTGCACTGGGAGAAAGGGATGACGAGGGGAAGGCACACCAGTTCACGCAGGCGTGGCTTCAGAAGTACCAAGCTGAGCTGCAGCTCAGGCTATCCCGGGGCTGCTGGTTTGTTCCACTGTGCCTCACTTTGCTCTTCTGGGAAATGGCAGAGTGGTGCTGAGCTCTTCCACAGAGCCCTCTTGGAACTGGGAGCTGACCTGCGCCTGTGCTGGGAGGCAGAGATGGGGCTGATGTGGCCCTTGTGCTTTTCTGGCATCACCTGGGAACACCTCAGGCAGCAGAGTGGAGGAGCAGCAGTGCTGGGGGTGATGAGGGGGGCTCTTCTCCCTGTCTTGCAGAGGAGTTTCTTCCTATCCATTGGGAGCAGTGCTGGGAAGGCTTTTTTATACTGGGAAATGGAGGGAGGTCAGGATCAAGCCATCTCTGATCTCAGTTTGATGGGGAATGTGCTGGTGGCAGCACCACTGAGGGACACGGCAGCAATAACACTGCCACTGTCCCAGGCAGACACACCTGAGGGGGAATTATTATCTATGAATGCTACCAAAAATGATGAAACTTGAAGAATTATTTGGTCTGTATGTGACAGCTGGGTGGACCTGTCCTAATGGTTAAGATGAATGGATTTCACCACCACAAAGACAAGCAGTATTACCACATCACTTCAACACTCTCATGCTTTAACAACTGCTTCCCTGAAGGTTCTAAACCAAGGCATGAAAAGACAAGGAAATACTTGTGTGAGGTGACCCCTAACGATCCTGATACACTTACTAACTGAAGAGCCATGGCCTCTTTTGGTATCTTAGAAGAAGATAGCTTCTCCCAGCCCTAAATTTGCCCCTGTACCTGACCGTAAACCGGCAACTAGCCCTGGCCCTAGACCTCACCCTAGCCCTAAACCTAGCCCTAGTCCTAGCGCTAGCCCTAGCCCTAGACCTAGACCTAGCCCAAGCCCTACCCCAAGTCCTAGCCCAAGTCCTAGCCATGCCCCTAGCCCTAAACCTAGCCCTAGCCCTAGCCCTAGCCCTAGCCCTAGCGCTAGCCCTAGCCCTGGCCATAAACCTAGCCCCAGCACTAACCCTAGCCCTAGCCCTAGCCTTGCCTATCATGCTCTGCTCAGGGTCTTTCAGTGACATGACACAGAAAATAGTTTAAAAATTGTTGGCTGGAAGGCAATATATAATGAAATAGCCATGTAAAACTCGCTGTTCAGGCTTGGCTTCTGTTCCCACAAGGGAATCATAACTCTGCATGTGAACCAATGGAGTGGGAGTCGAGGGAAATCTGCCTCTTCCAGGGGAAAAGGTTATGTTGTTATTAGAGCTATTGTATGAAATATTCCATTAAATGTCATTAACATGGCATTATCTTGCCTCCTTGAGACATCAGAACCCCCTCAAAAAGGGGTCTTAATAGTGTAAAGTACATTCTTCACAGATTTAACCTTTTTAAATTAGTTTTTCTTCAGATCCAGAATGTTTAATAGACTGCCATTCCCAGGTGCATGAGTGAAGGAAAGTGGACTTTGATCATTAAGAAACATCTGAGACAATTTGATCTGCATTTTTAGGGTTGTTAGAGGCAAAAGTAATTTCTATAGCTGCTTGTGTGGTGACCCCCAAGTAGTCATGCCCCAATGACATAGTCCTTCTTCAGTGAGTATAACAAATAATTAAAAATTAAGGAGAATTTATTATTTTTCTGCCCAGCTGAAATTCCCACAAGTCACCTCTCGGCATATTCAAGAGTGCACAAGAGGGATTTATTATTTCCTGGTATATTGACTCTGAAAGGTCTGGGGATTACAGCTGCTTTGCACATGAATAGCTGGAGTGTGTTGTACAAAAGGCATGGTCTGCGGGATAATGGGGTTGGATGTGGGAAAGCGCTGACCCTGGGGGAGAGCAGGCTGGTGCCTGATGGCAGGAATCAATTATGTCTCAAAGGAACACATTGCCCTGGGAGCAGGCTTGGCGGGAGCCACCATGTTCTGTGTTTACCACCCTCCTCCTTCCAAACCCGGATAAAACAACCACGGGATATATCCCGTCCTTCTGCTCCTTCCCGGGGCTCACGGCGCTCGGTGCTGAGTTACTGGGGATTTTGGAAATGTTGCTGTTCCCCATCTCTGGAATGGGGTTGGGGGATCTCCCACGTGCTGCCAGCTGGGTTTGAGGTTTCTCCCAAGCACCCTGGATAGCACTGAGTTCACAGGGAGCTCCTTGAAAATCCTCTGGAACTCCTCATCAGTCACCTCTCCTGCCCTGGCCAAGGAAGGGAACAGCCTGTTCCTGACAGTGCAGTGGGGGCAGCAGACAGAAGCTGCTGGGTTCATGCACTTCCTTCATGGTTTGGTTTTGGGTGGGTTTTGTGGGGACAGTGGCATTCAGCTCTTACAATGGGCTCTGCACCTCTGAGGGTCCGGCAGTGCTGCCAGCCTTTCAAATGTCAAAATTTGGGCTTTGAGAAACCAAGAAACAGGCAGAGCATCACCGGGTTTTAACAAAAGCAATTTGCTGTTTCTAATAAAAATAAAAGCATTTTTATTTTTTTTTTTAACTGAGAATTTGGACTTTGGATTGATATAATTAATTTTCTCTCTTACAGGATTATGAGGCTTGGACATGAAGTTCTGCTGAAGGTCTTAAGTATTATGAGTCTCCTGATAAAAGTCACAAGACTCAGCAAACAGTGCTGCCAAGCTTTTGGCAGGGAGCAGGTATCCTGCAGAGAGGATATTTCAGCAGAGCAGGTTGGGAATAGGGAATGTGGCTCCTGAGATCTGGCCCCAGCAATCACTTACTGTCATTAACGAGAGGGGAATGGTGTGTCGGTGCCAGACAGGAGGGCAGGCACCTCTCCCCTGACAGGAGCAGCAATTAATCCCATCTGCATGGGGCAGATATTTAATCAGAGGCCAGGGAGGGCAGCAGTGGGAGATAAGAGCCACAGGCTTCCTGGGTGTCCCCTGAGCCTCGCCTGATTGTCCCCGCCTTGGGAACAAGTCTATAACCTGAAGCTGCCTCTCCCTTATGCCCCAGTGGATTTCTCCCCTTTTCTTGAGCTCAGCCTGAGTTTTGGGGTGAGTTTTGGGTGTAAGCTCCCACTGGATCCCATTTCCTTGTGCTTGGCAGCTGTCAGTCACCAGCTGTGGAGGACAACGGACACGTGTCTGGGGAAAGTGTCCTGGGTCTCCTGTGAGGTCCTGCCCTGCCAGGCACGTGGGTTTTGGAGACATCTTTGCCAAGCTCAGCAGGCAGCAGAATGAAGCGATGGTGTCTGATAACAGGAAGAAGGGTTTTTCAGAAGATGGAAAACCTGGTCCTGAGCCAAGCAAAGGACTGGCAGAGGGGCACACACAAGAGCTGCCAGGCCATGGGCAGGGTTGGGTGCCCTCATCTCCATCCACAGGGCAAGGCACGTTGTCACATTCTCTCATTTTCCCTCAGGAGTCCATGTAATTCAGGGCACACTGCATCCCCTCCCCTGAGGAGCTCCAATCCCAGGATAACCATACCTGCTGGGAAGCAGCTGAGCAGAATTCCATGGTGCTGACAGACAGACTTGCTCAGGGGCTAAGCACAGCTGCAGGTCTGCAAAAGTATGAATAAGCAAATTAAAACTTAGTTTACTTTCTGGAGAGATGAGTTACTTTCTGTTGAACACATCAGTAAGTATTTCCTGGTTGGGGATTTGAGTGCATCTTCCTTTTCCAGCCATTTTTTGGGCTTAGAAAAATGATACTAAATAACATTTTCAAGCCCCACTGCTGAACTTGAGGGCAGAGGAGACCTTTGGTGACTGCTTATCTGGGTGGTGCATGGCTGTGAGTGTGGTCCAGCCTGGAAATCCAAGTCCTCCCACAAGCAAGAGAGCTGGCCCCATTCAGAGATGCCAAAGCTAATTAAAACAAAAGTGGGTGCTGAGCATTTTTGCAAACCAGATGTCTCAAACAGCCTCTTGGCCATAGAAGCCTGCGACCTGTAGGCTGTTTGAAATCTTGAAATCTTGGTTTTCTCCTCTCAGCCTCATTTTCCCGCCTTTGTAAAACATTGCTAATAATACATCCTCACCCACGGAGGAGGTCGCTGAGAATTCATTAGCTGGTATTTGTAAAGCACTTTGAAAATGCAAAGCCAGTGCATTATTCCTACTCTTCTGGATGCTTTCCATGTTATTAAAATCAGGATTTCAGAAAGGCTTATCTGGGATCAAAACAGCATCCCAAACTTGAAAGGAAGCAAGACTGTTAAACCATCAACTGTCGCCTCCCCCTCCAGCCAGATGTTAAGCCCTAAAGAACTGAAGTGGCACAAGGAATTACTTTCCCAAGTTCCCCCAGCTGGGCTGACAGGCCTTGATCAATGGTTTTCTCCACAGTGAGGGCTATGCAGATGGTCTGCCCAGAGCAAGGTTTCTGTGGAGTACAAAGGGAAGTCAAACACCATTTCTAATTCAGCTTGTAGCATGGCACACTTCCTTTATCCTGCGCCTGAATGCCCTGAATGGGAGAGCGGTGTGGGAAACTGGAGGGAACTCCACACTCACCATGGCTGCGGGGCTCTGAGACACCCCTGTCCTCACACCACATCTGCCTGTGACAGGCAGGGGGGAAAGGAGTGACAGATCGAAAAATCAGATTATAAAACCTGCATGGAGGGAAAGTAAACCATGAGGGAAAGTAAACCATGAGGAAAAGGGAAAAAAGGGGAAGGAAGCTGTGCAGGAAGACGGAAATTGCACCAGGACAGGGAAGGACAGGGAGGAAATGCAGTGAAGGATTAGGAGGAAAAGCAGGGAAGAGCTGGGAGGAAATGACAGGGAAGGGATCTGCAGAGCAGAATTTTGCTCTTCCACCAGTCAGGCCAAAGACAATTATCCCACTGGAGGTGGCAGAAGTGGGTTAGATTGCGCTGAGACTTCAGAGCCACACGCCCTGTTTGCCTCTTTAATTGCCCAATCTGTTCAATACATCCCAGGAAACACAGCAATTCCTGTGGACCATGAGGGTATTGTGAGGGTTTTGTACGGCCCATGTGGAGCTATGGGAACTGAGCCTGGCTTTTAAGAAAACTCAATCAGGTTTTACACCAGCAATACCAGGAGGATGAAAGAAATGGGAAACAACAGACCCGATTCTTATTTTGGTATCTGGAAGGAGAAAATTCAAATTTTGATTAGGTTTTGATAAGTTCTGCTGTAGGTGTAGAGGTAATTTGTATTTACAAGTGAACAGAGATCAGGAAATAATTCCAGAGGTACGAAATCTGCAGAGCAAATCTTGGAGTCCAAATTCTCTGTTGGCCTCAGCAGGGATCCCAGTAAGGCCCTTGGGATTGGACTAATTTTATTTTCCACCTCGGGATGCTCCTCAGGACTTGGCACTAACTAAATATCCCACATTTTGCTGTCTTTCCTGTTCCCAGTTCATCTCTGCCCCGCTCCCCTTTCTGAATGACTTACTAACATACGGCTGTGGAAGTTTGCGTACTCCGGAGTTTCCCACACCATTCCTTAACTATATTCCCTCCTGTCACAAAGGAAGTGTGCCCGACTACAAACCACATTAGCAACGGTGCTTGGCTCTGCTTTGTGTTCAGTGGGAAACCCTGCTCCCAAAAGGCCATCTGGGCAGCACGGACCGGGAGGGAAGCAGTGGGAGCAGGGAGCATCTCTCCAGACTTGGGAAAGCAGCAGCATCCTTAAGGCTTTCTAAAGGCCTAACATCTGGCAGGGACTCTGGGGCAAGGCTGTTGTTGATGCCCTGTTTCAAACATCCAGATCCAGTATTTTGAGATCCTAGTAAGCTTTCTGTCCAGTAGTGTGTGTGTTTGGAGTAGGAGGTGTGTAATTCCAAATTCATTCTTCTTAAAGTCCACAGAATCTGCAAACTTTATAATAGGGAGGAATTTTTGTTATCACTTTCTTTAGGATCTCCAGCCAAAGCAGAGCATCTATTTTGGGCAACTGAGCATCTGATTTGAGTAACCCTTCCAACTCGGTCAGTAATTGGCTGATTTTTCCCCTCAGAACTTGTGCAACCAAAGAGAAAATAAAAAGCTGTTTTAAATACATGTTTTTATTTCAGATTCTTTAAAATTTGTGCATTACACAGAGCAAAGACATAGGAACCTCAATGGATTTCCCACCCAAGGGAGACTTTACTACATTCACCTCCCAGTAATACATTGAATATCGTAATTCTTATTATGACACCCAATTTAAATATGTAGGGCCTCCAGCCTCTCTAGTGAAAGCGGAGTGCCACAGAAGATTATTTTGCATTCAGCCTCCTCAGGTGCTGGCTCTGGGTCAGTTTGGTTGCTGGTGGAGAGGAAATTCTGAGCACTGACCCCTTGACTGTGCCAGTGCACAACCACTCCCAAGAGCAAGGAGGGTGAGGTTGGCATGACTGTCCTCACAGAGTTAATGCAGCTTTTATCTGGATATTGAGTGGAGAATAACAGGAAAGCAGCAAGAGGAAAACAGCAATTGTCTCTAGCAAAACTGCTCTGCCCATCACAGGACTGGCACTTTTCTTCTTTGTGTGCTCAATTAACGAGCTGGAGAAACGGGTCCCAGCTCTGGAGTTTCTGTTTCAGGGAATCTCCCCGAGAGGGATGAGCAGAGGGCAAGATTGGTTTCAGAGGTGGCATTACATGGGCTCAGAGATAATCCACAGGCTTTGAGGAGAACATGTGAAACGGTGCCACAAAAGCTTTCCCACAACTTGACATAAAAGACCCGGAGCTCAACAGCTGCTGCTCTGTGCCGAGAGAAGGGAGCCCATTCAGGGCAGCACAATAGGGATGGAAAAGCAGGGCCTGGAAGAGGTCATTGAAGCCCTACCTGGTGCTCCAATAATGAGCTGCAGAGTGAGAAAGAATTGTGTCCCTGTGCTCTGGGCATGGGTGTGTTCACATTAAAGGCCGTGTGTGACCACACAGACACATTAATGTAAAGGTGAACACACCTATGCATATATTAATGGCATTTATACAACTGGTATTTACTCACTACAGCAAGAGCTCCCCCAAACATAAGCCCTGACATTACCTGATGGATAAATTGCTGGCAAATCTGGTTCAAGTTTTCCAGCAGGAATCCCTGGCTGTGTTTTTATCAGAGACTGTCAGCTCTCCCAGCTGCAGGCACCTCCTGAGCACAGGTTGTGCATCCAACACAGAAAATGGCCCAGGGGAGAATAATGAGGAATCAGGAATTTGATTTCTATGAAGTTTATGAGGATATAAATCTCTTCTGCATCCAGTTTTCCTCTGTGTATAGACTAAATGAAAATAATTAGAGTAAAATGTGTTTTGGGGAGGAAGTGAGAAGCAGCACGTGATACTGAACTGATCCCAAAACACTCCCAAGACCCTTCTCCACAAGCATTTGTCTTGCAGGTATTTGGAAACAGAAACATAAAGTACTTATGACTTGGCTTGAGAGTTTTCTAAAGGGCTGCATAAGGTATTGAGGGAAGGGAATAAAGATCAAACCAGAAAATGTTTTCAATAATTGTGTGTACTTAAAATTAAACGTTTTTATTTGCAGTAAGTCAAAGTGGGAAAGCCGTTTTCTGTTTCCCACGGGCAAAGCTGGTGCCAGAGTCACCTGAGGGAGAACCACAAGTGGCTCACTTTGGAAACCAGGTGAACGGATTTCAGGAATTTCTGGACGCCAGGAGCTGCTCGCGTGTGCGTGTGCCTTGTGCCTGCTCCAGCGTGTGCCTGGGCGCGCTCCCGGGAGCAGCATTCCCGCCATCGACAGCTGACCTCCTCCTTCCTCCCGCATGTGAACCCCGGGCTGCCCCTGGAATGCTATTGATCCGCGGCATTAGTCAGCAGCCTTTCCCATTGAAGGGCAGCTCTTTCCCAGCTCCTGACACGTAACTCTGATCCCAGCCTTTCACGGAGCATACACTCCCCACCTGCTCATCTGGGAGAAGGTCATTATCCGCGGGCTATTCACTGGCACTGGAGCATGCAAGAATAGCTGCTTCTCCCATTGTGCTGCCCATCGCCCGGATTGGCTGGCGAGTGTGGGAAACGCCACCGAGCCGCAGACCCACACGCTCGCCCCGAGCTCGGACAGTATAAATATCGGGCACAGACAGCTTCCAGCAACACGTTGCTCCTGGATTCCACTCTAAGACCTCTCTGCTCAGGACAGATGGCTCCCAGCACCGTTTTCTTGGAGCCCGACAACCTGCTGACACCAAAGGAGAAAAACAAAGTAAGTGCAGGCACAGCGCAGCAGAGCAGTTTACACCAGCTGAGACCTTGCCTCGCGCTGTTTAGGAGCAGTGGTGGGCAACAAACAGC
This sequence comes from Eulacestoma nigropectus, assembly GCA_013397775.1. NCBI lineage: Eukaryota > Metazoa > Chordata > Aves > Passeriformes > Eulacestoma > Eulacestoma nigropectus. Next base: position 62,559 of record VZTE01001957.1, read on the forward strand.
CCTGCGGAGTGTCGGGGGAGCATCCTTTAATAACAGGGCTCTTTTCCTTTGCCTTTTACAGCTGAGGAAGCCGGTGGTGGAGAAAATGCGCCGGGACCGGATTAACAGCAGCATCGAGCAGCTGAAACTGCTCCTGGAGAAGGAGTTCCAGAGGCACCAGCCCAACTCCAAGCTGGAGAAAGCCGACATCCTGGAAGTGGCTGTCAGCTACCTGAAGCAGCAGAGCCAGCTGCAGATGAAGAGTAAGTATTGAGTTTTCTTTCAGTCTCCATTTTACTTCAAATCTGTGACTGTTGTATGAATCTCGAGCCATGAGCAACTGCTTTAAACTATTCTTTCTTCCCTCTCCCTCTTTCCTTCCCTTCTCCAGCTGCAGGATCCTTCCATAAAAGCTCCCAGTTTGACTTCAGAGAGGGCTATTCCAGGTGTCTGCAAGAAGCTTTCCATTTCCTCTCTCTCCACAAAGTCCGAACTGAAACACAGACCAAACTTTTAAGCCACTTCCAGAAGAGCCAGTCGGCTGCTCCAGAGGTCTCCTTCTCCCCTGGGAACACCGGTGCCCTGAAGCAAGTGTCTCCAAAGGACAGCAGCCCTCTCTGGAGGCCCTGGTAGTTGGGGGAGTCCTCACTGCATGGACCTGTGACAGTCCAGAGGAAGGATCTGACTGCATCTGATCCTCTCTCCTGTAGGGAATTTTATTTCCCCCTGTGTTTTATTTATGTATGAGAGAATGCCATGCTTTTGACTTTTTTGGGATCCTCTGGCAAAAGTTGAGGCGTTCTCTTTAGTGTTGAAGCTGTGCAGGCACTGCTGCAGCGCTGCCCGGGCAAGGGCAACATCTTCAGAATGAAGGAGGGTGTTTGTAAATGTTACAGTTGTGATGGACAGGAATTGCTGTAGGAGATTTTCTCTAATATTCCCAGTAAGAGCCATCAGCTTTGCTCTGGCTTGACTGGTGACTCTGGTTGGCTCAGTCACTCTGGAGGATAAATTTATTCCCTTTGGTTCATGCACACTTGGTTAAAATCAATTTCCCTCTGTTTGCTTATTAGTTGTGCAGCATCAAAAACAGATTTGGTTTTGGTTTGGATTTTTCCCCCATGGCCCTTTCATAGTCCTGTACATACAGTGTGAGGGATGACCAGGAGTTAGGAAACTATGCGGAATATTTCTACTATTTGATGCTTTTTTCAATTTAGAAAAAGAGTATATTATTGCTTTATGTTAAAGAAAAGTAGTAGGTAACAGGCTTGATTTGTCAATGTTATACATTTTGGATGTAAGCTATGCTTTTTTAGCATTTTCATTATAATAATGATTTTTATCTGTATTGAGTGGTTGAATTCCTGGTGGATGATGTTTCTCCCAGTGCTGGGACTGCCCTATGGCTCACCTGCATACTGTGTATGCGTCTCTGTGTGCGTAGAGAGCAATAAAATGCATTTGTGTGCAACTTCTGTGTGAGTCTCTCCATCCAAAGGATGTGCAGCTGCTTGCACCCCTGAGAAAGGTTAATGTCATTCTGAAGAAATGGATTTTTTTGTAAAGCTCAAGGAACTCCCATTCATGTTTACTCTGTATATTCTTGTGAATCCCACCATGTGAGCCACCCCGAATCCCAAGGAGTGCTCCTGTCACACAGATTCCCTCAGCTGAATCCTACTGAGCATTTCCTCGGTCACTGCCCCTCCTGTCCCCAAACCCCTCACCTGAGCAGCAATGTCCTGCACCTGCCTAGAACCTGAGTCCTCCTTCCACACCATTTGTTCACAAACTTGGCCCCCTAAGCTGGGTTTTGAGGGGTTGGTTTATGCCAGGTTTAGAGGGGTTTGTACCAGGATTTGAAGGCTTGGTTTGCCAGGTTTTCAGGGGTGGGTTTGTGCCACGTTTTGAGGGGTTGGCTTGCCAGGATTCGAGGGGTTTGTCAGGTTTTGAGGGGGTTGCCACGATTTAAGGGGTTTGTCAGGCTTTGAGGGGTTGGTTTGCTAGCATCTGAGGGGTTTCTCAGGCTTTGAGGGGCTGCTTTGGCACAATTTGAGGTATTTTACTGACTTTGTGCACAGCTCTCTCCCTACCAAAGCCTTCCCCGCTGTGCCCGGCCAGCAGGGCGGGAAGTGCTGAGGGAACTCGAACCGCACAGCCCGGTGGCTTCCCTTCCCCTTCTCATCTCCTTCCCATTCCCTTCCCATTCCCTTCCCTTTCCGACCCCTTTCTCCACGCTTTCTTTCGCTTTCGCGTCCTGCGGGGACCCCTGCCGGGGCACCATGAGGATGGCGAGTGGGGCCGGGGGGAGACCGGGGACCATGAGGGAACGGCCTGAGGGGCCGTGAGGGACCCGCCTGAGGGACCCGCCTGAGGGGCCGTGAGGGACCTGCCTGAGGGACCCGCCTGAGGGAATGGTCTGAAGGGCCGTGAGGGACCCGCCTCGGTGGCCGTGAAGGGAAACCACCTCAAGGGTCGTGAGGGACTGGCCTCAGGCACCCGGTTCTTGCGGTGTAACCCGGTCCTTGTGTTGCCCCGAGGTCCTTGCCGTGGTGTCAGTCACGCAGTCGGAGCGCTGGCTGTGAACTGGGCGAGCGCCCTGTGGGCACCGAATGTGATGTGGCCAAGAACACTTTATGCTTCTTCCCTTCGTGCAAAGGCAGAAGTGTGTGAGCTGCTGCCTGTGGTTAAGGGTCTCTGCAGGAATCACTGTGTCATGAAGACTATGCTGAACTGTCCTTAACGAGAGGTGCAGAGAGAAATCTTGTGGGTTTCTCCCTTCTAGGCACAAAACCCAAGGACAACGTGTGTGAAGTTTGCCCTCCTGGCACCTCCACCACAAGCCTGCATGTCTGAGATGTGCACTTCACTGCCCAGGGAAGCAGCTCGGACTCCTCTTGGGTGAGTGAAGCTGTTGGGTCTGCATTTTGTTCTCTTCCGAACAGCAGCATCCTCCTTCCAGTAAGGCTCCGAGTGTGGAATCCTATTCCTGCTCTTCTTGGGAACAGCTTAACTCCTCTCTTTATAAGCTCATTGACATAGATTTAGCGTTCAGCCTCTCGTCCAAACTTATCACTGCATGGGAGGCTCTCAGGTGGCTCCAGCAGAGCTGGATATGGAGCCTGGGAGAGCACAACAATACTGGTACCTGGGTTTCAGGTGACACATCCCTTATCTAGAGTAGAACAGCTGACTTTGCTTCTTAGGAGAATCGTTTTGCACTTACAAGCATTAAAGCAAAGAGGTAAGAGCCAGCTCCCTCTTGCATTACCCACCAAGTCAGGAAGACCTTTGGGACGTGTGATGTGGAAAACGGCAGCAGTGCCACTGGCAGGTTCTAACACCACAATTACTTCTTTCCTCACATCACACCTGAGGACACTTCCCCAGCTCTACCTCTGATAGCAATCATGGCAATCCTTGTCTCTGTGGTCCTGCTGGCTGGTGCAGCTGCCCTCGCAGATATCTGGCAAATGAGGAAAAGTTAGGTGCCCCATAAGTATGAAGAACATGCCTGTAAAGGGGTAGTTTTGTAATAATATCCTGAAGAATGGTCTTAGTTCTTCAGCTGAAAATTCCCCTCGCTGCTTGTTGGTGGGACTGTTTCCTTTCCTTTGCAGCAGTGCAGGAGTCAGCGGTATCTCTTTTTTTGGGTAATACATTAAAATCTGATTTGAGAGTGGCCCAACAGGGGTTCTTGCTCTTAAGAGAGAAGTAAAAGCCTGGCTATTAGCAGTGGAAAGAGTAGGATTTGCTGATAAAAGCTGATAAAAGCTGACTGTTCATACTCTGTGTTTTCCTTTGACGTGTCATAAAGCATGAACAGCATGGCCAAGCTTTGATGTTAATGAGGAGAAAGGGGATCAAACAACTGCTCCTGTGCAGGAAGTTGGTGCCGACCCCGAAGGAACCAGGCCTGAATTGGACATTGTTTGAACTGTGGCAGACAATAGGGATGGTTAAAAAACCCAAGCACAACCCTTTTTTCCCTAAATCATCATGAAGAGAAAGGCAGCTTGAAAATGAAAAGGAGGGTTTGCAAAGGAGTTAATGAAATAGCCCAGTGGCATCTTCTGAAGCATCAAAGTCTGAAATAGCTGAGTGATCAAGGCACTGCGAGTGTCATCAGGGGCTGGAAAGCTCTTCCCTTTTACATCCCCTTCAGGAGCAGTGGGCTGTGTGGAATGCCTGGACTTTTCTTCTTCCCCCATGGACATTTGACACTTGGTATGCGTTAATTATTCCACTATTGCTTGTTGGTGGGAAAAAACTGGCTTTTTTTCCATTTTAAACATTCGACATAATACACAACGTAGTTTCCAAATGCATTTTTGTACAGATTTTTCAGTTTTTAGGAGCAAAGAGGATACTGCTGGGAAAAGGAATTGTGCACAGCAGGAACCAGGTAGTTTTTAGTAAAGAAAATTAATATCCTCTGTGTCCACTGTGTCTAAAGATAAAGTTTTTATTAAAGAAAACACATTCTCCCTATGAAAGAACTTTCCTGGTACCTGCAGAAGGGAAGACTGAGTTATGTGGCTGTTGGCTTTACTTTAAGGAAAAGGATTATTCTGGAAGAGCACCCTGGTGGATGTTTTTTGAGGAAGGAGTTGGTGAGGATAGAAATGCTTTAGTTATCAGAGTTGTCTATAAAATGAGATGTGGAAGAAGCTGGAGAGGCACAGAGAAGGCCTGGGATGGATGTGCTGGGACATCTGGGAGGTGGCATCCACACAACCATGAGGAATGGAAAAAAGGGGAAATGGTGGCCTTTTGTGCAGGGAAAATATGATAGACAACTCCTTAATTTTTTTTTTTTTTTGTTTTTAAAAATGTGTTAGTTTATCCAGCAGGATTAGTTCTGGGTTTTTGCAGAATAAGGTGATGTTTCAGCAACTCTGTGGTTTATACGAAGGGCTGTGCAAAATCATAGCTCTAATGGGAAAAGCTGCAGGCAGTGGAAAGTTGAAGGGTTTAGGGAATGCTTTAAAATTCCTTTAAAATGTCTCTGCTATACACAGGCAGATCTGTCCATGAAGAAACACTTTCTGTTACAGTTCTAAGAATAAAAACATGATTTTAAGGGGGGGGATTTGGTTTTCGAGTGCAAATACTGGTCCCATTCTCATGTTCTGAAAACCTGTGCCTTGCAGTAGTCATGGAAGGGCAAACTGCCTCCAGTTTCTGTCACCCCCAGCTCTTTCTGTACAAAAAGGAGTGCCACAATTCCAAAGTTTGGGAAGTATCTGAACCTGAAAAGAGGCTGATTCTTGTGTGTCTGCTGAGGCTTGGGTTTGCTTTTGGTGGTTGAATAACTGACAAGTCTGTAAAGCGTTTTCTAACATTTCTTTCTGAAAATACCAGGAGCACTCAGCAAATCCACTGCTGGTTTTGTGCTTGCTAGTTTTGTGGCTGGTTTGGCTTCCTGACTCTGTCACAGTGAGCAGTAAAGGCAGAAATTGGGAAAATACCATTTTTTGTTCTGACCTTTTTTTTCTTTTTGGTCAATGTTTCATTGGGGGAGATGGATGTTTTCCAGCACTTCCAACTGTGGAAGCTGCAAATTGTTAACCACTGCTCATCCCTCCACAACACTCATGAGGGGTCACTGCCATTGTTGAGTGAAAAACTTTCAAGATAAAACCAAACCCCCAAATGGAGGAAATTCAGAGAAGAGTGACAAGGCACCTTCAGCCATCTCTGTGCTACAACCAACTTTCTGGTAAGTTCTGCTTTGGATTTTTTTTTAATTTGCTGATGGTTTATTCTTGTTGCTGAAGGCAACTGGATCTTGAGGTATTCAGTGTTACTGTTTTACTGAGGTGAGCTTTTAAATAAACCCCAGTGAAAGCAGCTCGTAAGGAGGGAAAGGAGTTAAATATTACTGTTGTTCAGTAGGTGTTGTCATTAGGAGGAGGGATTTATTAGTTTTTAGGTAGCAGTTTCTCCAAAGGTGTTTTTGTAAAGAAATACCTGTTTCTCCAGCTCTGTAATTATGACTTCCAGTGAATTCACTTGCAGGTGGAAGCAGCTGTAGGTGAGCTGGGCGCTCTGCACAGCCAGGGAAAGAGATGCAGCATCAACAAGGATCAGCAATCTACCAGCTGAAAATGAATTTTTTTGCAGGGTTTGATGTCTGCACCAGCTGTAATTCGATGGAGTCTCAAAGTTGCTCCTGTTGGATGTGAGTTTAGGTGTTTTAGGAGCTGGAGCGGGATTTGTCACCAGGTGGCAGCATGGGAGAAGGAAAGGCTTCGGATTCCTCCTGAGAAACATCGGGATCTCCCTTCTTTTCCGAAGTATGTAATAAAGCTTATCCGAGTCCTCATTGTCTACCAGTCTAAAATGCAGCAAAACACCTCAGGGCACAGAACTTCCCGCAGAGCTAAAACGTTTTATGATCGTGGAAAGGTAACACAGTGGTCAGTAGGAATTCAGGGCCATTTCCTGGGGATTTGGAGCCTGTCTCTTATCTCCAGTTCGTGTGGGGGCTGTAAGGGGAGGTTGGAGCTCGTGCACTTGGCACTGGCACAAACTGGCAGATGGGAAGTGTTCTGCAGATGGGAGATGGGATAAACTTCCATGAAAAAATAGAGTAACTTCCATGTGCTGTGATGGTCACTTGGAATAAACCCTCCCAGACGCATTTTAATTATCCCTTTAACAACTGCATGTGCCAGAACCTCTAAAAGGGTCCATTTCCAGAGCTCAGTGATTTTGCAGAGTCACACAGGCAGTTACTGCCTTGCTGTCAAGTGATTCCTGTGCTAGAAAGAAAAGCATTTGCTGGACTATTCAAAACTCACTATTAAATGTTGGAAGTTTAAAATATTCTTATTTTAGTAGGATGCCTACCAAGGGAAGCCCCCCAAACCTCTCCATAGGGAAATCCTTGCTGAATTGGCCACTGTGACTTTTTCTTTTAAATTTTATTAAAAATCAATACATGTTACATTTTCAAGTGTAAATACTGAAAAATAGCCTATGGCAAAATAAAAAGGCACAGGATTAAAACCAGCTTAATTGTTTCCATGGATACATGTCTGCTATTTGGCAAAAGGTATTTTATACACTTTCTACAAGAATAAGCATAATTTTAAATATATCTCTGAAGGGTGGGACCCTGTCATTTAACCATAAAGACAGAATTTGTACTCCTAAAATGTGATGATTGTAGTGATGCCTCACTTGAAGGTGGTTCTTTGGAGCAGAGGAACTCAAGTGCAGGAGGAGAGTGCGACGGGCGTCTCGACATAGAGCTCACTGTGTGACATGTCACGACAAATAGCAGTCTCTGACAACAAAGCAGTGATCAAAGTGCAGGGGCACAGACAGCACGAGAGTTTACACCAGCTCTAACCTGATCTGGGGAAGAATGCACTAGAAAGTGAACCAGAACACTGGAAACGGAGCAGTGGGACATCTCAGCCAGCATTGCTGAGCCTCAGAAGCTGGAGCTGACATATGAAAATTATTATTCCTTTCTGAAAAATAGATTTGTGGTGGCTTGTTGGTTTTGTTTTCATGTAAGAATTAGTCCTTGTAACCCTGATGCAGTGTCTTAGTAACAGTCAGGATGTCGTTGGAAACAGTCGTTCTGCCCGGGAACACGCCGTGGCCTCCGGCACAGCCCGTCAGTCCCGGGATCCATCCCTGTGATCCCTGTGATCCCTGTGTGCTCCCCAGTGACACTGGGAGAGCTGAGTGCTTCCTTGGCTCTCACTGCAGCAGCTGCCCCGGCAGCCCTGGCTGTGACTGAGCAGCAGAACACGGGGCACATTCCTGCCACGAGCTGTTTGTGGTGTCACCAGAGTGTCTCATCCTTGCTTACCACACCCGGCATTTCCCTGCGGGATGCATGGCCGTGCCCTTCTTACAGTGGAACACCTCGGAGAAGGCTTCAAAGTTCTGCAACGAGCCCATCACCCTAAACAAAGAGAAGGGAGTCATTTACATGGAAATTGCTGGTCTGGGAAACAGAGTGAGCCGTGTCCAGAAAGTGGTTTGGAGCCTCAGAACTCAATTACAGTTCAGAATATGGGATACTTTAGGAAATGGAGGTAATATGAGCAATGAAATGCCAGAACAGAGTGGGTTTGGTCCTGTTCCATCCCCTGTGGATTGGCAAATTCACCAGGTCAGGTGTAGGTACGTGCTCTCCAGCAATGTCCTACAAGCCATGGGAGAAAATCTGGAAGTCAGTCTGGAGTTATCTCATGTTATCAGACTCTCCTGTGCTGTCGCGGTGCAAGGGGTTGAATGGATTGAGTTGTGAGTTAGTAAATGAGTAAAACCCACCTGTACTTCAGAGGACTGTGAACGTCTGTCTTTATGGACTGACTGGCATATTCTGGTCTGTAGGAACCACACCAAACCTGGACAGGGAGGATTCATCATTAGCGGGTCAGTAGTAAAGGGAATTCAAGTTGGGAAGCTTCTCACTGGCTTTCCTAAGAGCCATCCCAGTTTGCTATGATGTCATTGGAGCACGTTTTATAGAGAGGCAGAATAGATGCAATTATTTACTAATTAGCTTTTGTTTTATCAAGGTCTTGGATCACGATCTGGTGCTATGGGACAGATCTATCAGTGCTGGATTTTGCCCAGGTGTTTCCTCCAACAAAGTCCAAGGGCCTGAGGCACAACCCTGAGTGTTCTCACCTGGGCAAAGTTGAGGAAGAAGAGCTGTTTGTGGGACAGGTTCAGTCCAGGTAGCTTTGGCTCCTTCCCTTCCCGTTCCAGCCACTTCAGATAGGCCTGGAAGTGATCACAGATCCAACTCAGAGGAGCAGCAGGAGGTGGATTTTGAATGTTATTTTGGGGAGAGGGATTTTAGTCACCACATGAATTAACCAACGTGTTTCCCTTCTGTATTTGTATGAATTTTCTCTCTCTAATACAAACAGTACAGAGAATTTTATGGAAAAGCTGTCAGCATAAGCGTTGCTGACTTCATAAACTTTCTACAGGAATTTGCATTTGGAAGTAAAATGCTAAGTCTCCTATGCTTCTCTGTAGTGATGATTTTTCTCTCTTCAGGTAACTGCTCATTAGATAGCACATAACAACCTTGCTCAATGTTAAATCCATTACCTGTTATTGTTATGCATTAATTGGCCAATTTGCTTTTTTTAGATATATTGACATGATGGAGACAAGTTAACGTGCCCTCACGCTGGATAATTCCCAACATTCTGTTTCTGCAGCCTCTCAGCTGCTGAGACAGTCCCAAAGCACGAAACAAAAGGGAGAGATGAGGGTAAAAAGAGATCCAGCACCACAGAACATCCATGGATTCTGTGTGCAGGCAGTTTGTGTCACCCCAGACGGCTCCTCCGCCTCTGTGATGGCTTTTAGAGCAATCCTAACGAAGTAATTAATTGGAATGGTGTCCCTCAGGGTTGGAATTTAGACTTCTGAAAATTCAGGATGTTCTATGAACACCCTTAACACCATACTCAAACCAGCAAAGATAAAAGGTTTTACTGTGACATCTGTTTGGGTTCTTCGTAGGGAAGAACATTCCCTGCTCACACCTGAGCTCCACATTTGGGCTGCTCCTGGGTGCAAGAATGGCAGCAAGCCATGGGCACATGAGCTTCCAGGTGTACAGTCGAGGCTTTAGCTTTTGGAACATGGTAATAACATGTTAATTGTCAATTTTTTTAAAGCACAGAACAGGTCCCCCCATTGCTGGATGCCAGGTAAAGTTAACTCACAGGGTGTTTGAGGGTTACCTTATAAGCCTGTCGGACTCCTCCATTATCTGCAATATTTTCTCCTAATGTACTTATGCCACTGACCTGTAAAAATAATAATTTATTTACTCCATAGTCAGTAAAATCAGCAACTCTAAGACCCACAGGTCAGTCATACAATAGCCTGACACGCCTGGAGCAAAGGGAAGCTGTGACCTTGTGCTGGGACAAGAAAGGAGAGAATGAAATTAAACAAATCACATGGTAAGAGCTGCAGATTGGAACAGAGAGAGCACACACAAATATAACACGGACAGAACTTGGGCTGCTGCTGGGCAGAACATCACTGCACACAGACCCTGGGCTTTCTGGGCCACACCAGTGTCCCCAGTTTATCACAACCCTTGTGCCTTGTTCCCAGAACAGTTACCTGTGGTAGCTGGGGTTTGTGCTTATCCTCCATAGGCATTCCCTGTTGAAGTCATTATTTGTACAAACCCAGAGCTGTGGCCGTGCTGGTTGTGGTTTTTACTCACGTTCTGTCCCCCCGCCAGCTCCCAGGTGTAGTTCCCATACTGGTGCACCATGCAGAGGGACTGCTCCTTGAAATGCAGTGCTGAGAAGTTGCTCCACCAGTCCAGCATGTTCCCATCTTTGTCAAAATTCCTACCTGCAGGAAAACCCAGGGGAAAAAGGAAAGTTGTGAGCAAGATTTTAAAGCCAGCGTTCTTCCAGTGTAGCACCTGGGGTGCTGGAGCTGCACTCCCTTCCTCCTTCCTCCTTGGATTAAGATGCTCAGGACTGTTTTGGGCACAGTTTATTCTCATTGTCACAAGGGAATGGAATTGTGGTATCTGTTATTCCCTGATTTCCTGTTCACTCAGCAGCCCCGACTCCAGGTGTAGCACCAAGGCCTGGTTTTCATGTAACAAAACCTTCCCTCGCCTCTGAGGTGTCTGAGGTGCTGGTTCTGTGTGTCCACATGACAGAACTGAGGTTTATAGAGAATTAAAAGCTGGAATTGCAGTTCTGGAGTTTGCATTCTTGGCTCTCTGGCTATAACAAGGTTTTCTTTGCTCTAGAACTGAGTTTCTGAGGCTGTGTTGTGTGTTTATGTGTCAGCTGCACAAACTCAGTGAGCATGAAAAAAACAGCTTGAAGAAAACCCGTGTGTAAGAAATTACTGACTTGTAGAGTCAGAAGTGAGTTTTCCCCCTAAATTCTTTTACATAGCATTTGACAAAGTTAAAAACGTCAATTTCTTTCAAGCATTTGTGTTGAAAAACAAAGTCTCTGGTGGTTTCAAGACACTACTGACAGCTTTTCTATCCCAAAAATGTTGTTCACAGATTTCACTGTATTCAGGAGCCTCATGGACCTGCTTGCTTTGTGTTTCTGATCCAATGATGCTGCAAAAGTAACATTTTTTTCCTGAGAATTGTCATTGCCTCAATTTCTTTTTACCATCTGCTTATTTCTTGTGTTCAGGAAACATTCCCTGCAGAAGCTTCCACAGAGTGTCCCCAGTGTTCTCCCATTGCTCCTGAGCTGGATGTGACTGTGCAGGGATCTTCAGTCCCAGCCCACTTTAATTCCTGCCATGGCATGAGTTTTAGCTGAAATAATAACGTTTTCTCAGTCGTCTCCTCACCGTTGTCATCGAACCCGTGAGTGATTTCATGCCCAATAACCATCCCGATCCCTCCAAAGTTCAGGGCCTGGGGCTGGTGTTTGCTGAAGAAGGGAGGCTGGAGAATCCCAGCAGGAAAAACTGCAAAGACAGGGAGAAAGAGGGAAATACTGTAAGGTGGCTTTGTTTTTTCATCCTTGGCAGACAGATTGTTTGCTTGGTGTAAGGGTCAGGAAGGAACATCAAATATAAAATGATTAGAAACAAGCTCATGCCTCATGTGAAATTGTTTCTCTCTTGATAAATGGAAAATGACAAGTTAATGAAGGTTTAATTTAGCACATCTGCAGCTACAGTATTGCCCTGTTTGAGACCCAAGCAGCATTTACATTAAGCTTAGCCTAATTTGGTTCTTAGTGTTTGCTGCAGTGAGTCAAGAACAGAATGTCTGGGAGCTGTCCTTTGGAGACAGGCACAGTTTGTGTGTTAGAGCCGTTTTATAGGGGAACTAATGGAGGTTTTATTGCTTTATTTGGGTTAAGGAGAGGTTAGAAATCACCTGCTGATACCAACAACACTTGGAGGGTAAAACATGCACATGAGTGATTCCTGTAGACCACCAAGGGCACTCGATGCCAGTTGGGGAAGGGGGGCAGTAAGAGATTTGTCCTGCTTCATCCTGCTGGCAAAAACCTTATCCAGAACCATGGGATTTGCTTTTCACCCCTTCTACACAAGCTGAAAAGCAGAAGTGCTTCTAGAGGAATTCAGACTGCCAGTAATTCAGTCTAATGAGATATTTTCTGTGAAGGGAGATACTGAAATTATATTGCAAGTAGTTAATTCAGAGACAAAACCTTTTTTGGCTACACAGGATTTAACCATATGATTTTATGGAGAAATACTTAAGCCAGACTGCAGTAAGACAGAGCAGTATGGAAAATTGTTTTCTCAAGCTAGAGACGTGGAGAAACAGAATTTGACTGACATGCACACTATTGTGGGTGGTTGTGCTTGGATTTTTTCACAGGCATATCCATCTCCAAGTTGCTTAAATGAGTTACTTTTTTTATGACTTATAAGGACAAAGCTGGAGAGGAGACAGATGGCTTCAGCACCTGAGTTCCCTGGCTGGAAAGCTGATTACAATCTGTGTAAAACCACTGGGGATAAACTGGGAGCTGAGGTTGGCCACCAGTAAAGCCCCCAGGAGGGCCCTGCCATGGCTGAAGGTCCTGGTGCTGCTGTACCTGCAGGATGGAGGTGAGTGGAAGCTGCACAAAGGAAAACAGATTTTGGGTGAGGTCAGAGGGCTAAGTTATCAGCAATTTGGATGTTTCTGCTTTTAGCAATTATAGAAGTTTTCTGTTGTGACTGTTGGTAGATTGGGCTGTTTCCAGCCCTGGCCTTTGCCCTGTGAGCAGGGTGCAGTTACTGTCTGGCCTAAAAACCCATGGATTTATCCGTCTGTGGTATCAGGAGTTGAGTAGCAGATCTTCCTGGCAGTCTGGGAATTTGGATAAGCACTCCTAGGGGGATTTATCCATTGTCTCTCCTGTTTGGGGCGCTCAGAATTCGCAGAGACTCGACAGTTTTAACGTGAGCTCCTGCATGATGTCTGAGCTCAGGGAGCACAGGGAGGCAGGCAGGGTCTGAAGACCTCCTGTGCTGAGAACAAGGAAGGGCAGCCCAGCAGCTCTGCAGAGCCCTCACAGCTGATGCTCTGAGAGCAGAGGCAGGTTTCTGCAGTCTGGGATGGCTCTTAGCAGTGTAATTCCAGTGTCAGGTGCACAGAGCAAACTGGAGAGCTGCCCTTGTGCTATCAGAACATGGGAGCAGGAGCAAGAGCAGCCCAGGATGCACTGGGAGCATTCTCTGGGTGCTGGCACTGGTGCTGTCCCAGGCTTTCAAACCCAAGGCTGTTCAGTGACAGGGTATAAACTACACCTGCCAAGGAGAGGGAGCTGAATATTCATCAACAAAGTGCTTGAGCTGAGCAGCCTGTCAGCCTTGCCCAGAATTCTCAGATGGGCACAGGCAGGTTTGCCTCTGGATGCAGACCTACACTGTTGTGTGGATAAAATTAGTTGGTTAAAAGTGTTTAAACCTACCTATCTGGTTCCTGTTGGGGGAATAGAATGCATTGACCACTGCAGCTCCAATTATCCATCTAAAAATAAATGTTGCACACAGTTAGTCAGGACTTTTTTTCCAGACATTTTTGAAATTTAATTTTGGTTAAAAAATGCAAGGTATATAGGAAAGGATTGTAAGGATATAATCCTTTCAGGGATTATTTATATGTATATATATGTAATATATGTAAAATATATATATGTGTAATACATACATTATCAGGAATGTATATATGGATATATAAAGAAATATAATTCCTGTATTAGGAGAAGGAAGAACCTTATAAAAAGAAGAGAAATCCTTATAAGGAGATTATATAAGGAAAGGATTAATGTAGGAAAAAGGGTGCATTGGACACAGCTGTAAAGAATTCCTGATACCAGGAAATACCTGGTGGCTCGTTTATGGGCACCCTTCATCCAAAATACACAACATTCATGGGGAAAAGCATTTTTCACTTTACCTTAAAATTGTTTAATTCCTTGATTATCTCAGCCACAGGCTTTCCCAGGTACCCACAGCGTGAGTTAAACACCCCACCATTAACCCAGGATTTAGGTTGTGTCTATAACTCTTTCTGGAAACTCACATGTCTTGGTCAACTCTCTCTCGAAGTTTTTTCAGGCTCTTTTGGGCTCCAGCTCGCAGGTTTTCCAGGATGTTTTCAAAGTAGTTGTGTTCACTGAAGTTTAACTACAGAAACAGGGATCCAAGTACATTAGTCAGCTGAGCAGGAAGAGGAACTCCTCGTCCCACTGAGTGTCCTCTAAAGCATGTTTTGGTTGCATGGTTTCACTGAATAGTTGGCTTTTTGCACCAATTATTTATTAATATGTTCATTTTAATGTCCTTGGAAAGGGCAGTTGCACAGGCACAAATATTCCAGTGGCAAGAAAGCAAATGCAGGTGTTTATTTTGAGGCATTCAGTGAGATATGCACAGAATACTCACATTGGCGTATTCCAGGTCCAGTTTCTCATTCTGATCTTCCAAAATATAATCTGGGTAGCCAATCTGTTCTTTGATTGCCATTGCCTGGAAGAAAAGAGTTGAATGTTTCCTCTTAATTGTGATTTTTTTTGGGGTGTTGTTGGGTTGTTTTTACTAAAGTTTTGCTGCAAAGAACAGTTAAATGTTTGGGGGTTTTTCTTGTTATTGGAATGGTGGTGGTGGTCTTGAGTTCAATTAAAAGTTGGAAATGTTTTTTTTTGGGGGGAATTGCATTGTATCCAGTTGGCATTTTTATTGATGTGGGCTAACAAAGGATTGAAAGGAAAGGACAATGTAATAGGATAAAAATGAACGTCTAAGTGTTTTCCTCTCATTTGTACAGAAACTGGAAATGGTGATACTACAAAATTCCAAATATTTCATGTTCATAGGGAAATACTGAGGTTCCTTGTTATCTCTGACCTTCTCACGAGCTTTCTCCTTGGATGCCTCATCCATCCACTGTAACTCATCCAAAGTCTCCACGAATGCTTCGCGGATCTTCTCTATTAAATCTCGGACCTGAAAGAGATCCAAGGAGACATTCATCATTCACATGCCCTATTCCCAGGCACAGCTAAGGAGGGGTGAAAAGCTTCTTGCTGGAAGGTGACGTCCCCAAATTCTGTGCTCTAAACCATGGTACCGAGCATCTAAGAGAGCATCACAAACGAGTTCTTGCACCTTCTTGACTGGTGGATAACTCTCCCAGGCAAAACATAGGGAGCTCATACCAGAGGGAATGGGCGCTGTGGGCATTGTGGATGTACAGTAGTACGAAGGGTAAACTACATACCATCCTCTTGCTCTCACCAGCAAAAGTCTCCCGGACATACATCGCTCCCACCGCGTTCTCCATGTTGTTGTTGACGTAACTCACGCACTCCCTCCAGCGCGCCTCCTCCAGCGTCGTCCCGTACAGGGCCTGCAGCACCAAAGCCCACCATTAACCCTGCCCCTGCAGCTCTCCCAAACCATTGCCTAGAGGGCAGGTTAACCCAAAGGTTTCCACTGCTGTGATTGGGTTTGTTTGGGGATTCCATGACATGATCATGGAAACACAGAATGGTTTGGGTTGCGAGGGAGCTTGAGGTTCATCTCTTTCCAAAAACGCCTGACAGGGTTATTGTGTTGACCAGGCCAGATTTGGTGGCAGCTGTGCTCTCCTCTTTAGGAAGAGAGGAAATACCTTCCTGTAGCTGGCCCGAGCGTCCTTGAAGCGCCGGCTCAAGCTGCTGACCCGGTCGATCACCAGCCGCCAGATGAGGTAGTTCTGGATGGTGCTGTGTGGGAAAGCAAAGCTGAGCTGAATCCCCTGTAAAATCCAGCACTAGTGCAGGCAGTCAGAGGGGAATCTCAATTTTGGATGGAGATAAAGAAGGAAATCATTGCTGCCAGTCCTGGGTTTCACAGCGTCTCAGTTAACTGCAGAGCCACCCAGCCTGAGGACTGGGCTGTCATATCTGTTCTGGGATTAATTTCTTATTTTTCTTCCTTCTAGAATGTAACAAGAACTAAGCCTGTTATGCATTTTTTTCTTCCCATTTAACCTTTTTTAAGCAAGCAGCAGGTGAGACACCTTGTTTTGGACTTTGAAACCTCTTAAGGCATTTCCTGTATTTTACAGGGGTGTCATTTTTCCTCAGAAGCTCAGAACTAGCAAGGGGGTCCAACAACTGACATGTCAGCAATCCTTCTGTGGCTTTTGTCTTGCATATCCTCCGGTTTCTTTACCTGGCTGAGTACTTGGAGATAATTGCTTTCAGTTCTTGTAGATAAGGCATCCCATACACAACCACCTCTTCTTCTGGGTCCACCTGAACACTTACTGAAGACATGACACCTTGGATGAAGAAGGTCCAGTTAAATTCCTAGGCAGACAGAGAGACATTCCAATGTTGGATGTTTAAGTGCCTCAGTAACTGGACTTTTGACAGTCTTATGACCTTGAATGCAGCTGTTCAGGAGGCCAAAGCTTTTTAAGAGACTCTGAAGACAAGATTAGGAATGGGAATGATTTTATACCTCTCTGTTGAAGCACTGATAAATTCACAAAGCCATTTCCAACTGGCATGGAATTAAGAGACCTGAGGTGTGAGACTGCTCATGAAACACTTACATTGAATGCAAACTTTTCCTGCAGCTCTGCTAAGGTCATTTTGTTGTACAACAAGGTCACATCGTGTCTTTCCTCTGCTGGAGTCGTGGCCTGAAGACATTCACAAGGTTATTACTGGAATCAACTGACAGAAATATCGATGGCTGAAATCACATGCAGGTGCATTTATATACATTCAAATAATGTGCAAATAAACCAGTTTGTTTTGGAAAAGGAAAATCATTTGGTGGTGCCCAGTGCTGCTTCCAAAAATTCAGTACAGGAACCTAGGTCCCTCCTATTCAATAATGTTTCAGGGATAAGTTGAGCCAGCTGGTTCCCTCTGTCCCCTTTAGAATGGAAGCCTCCTCTGGGGGATTTTTAGGGTCCTGTAGATTACTAAGGATGCAAGGGAGCCTGCCATGGTGTTATCCCAGTGCATGGTTAGCAGAAGGTACATTATCCTCCTTTAGAAGAGTTCCAAACAGAAATAAGGCTGGGACTGGAGCAGCACAGCAGCAGTGCACACAGCAGGCAGAATTAGAGACACAGAGGCTCTGATTTTTGGGCTGCTCATGGCACAAAAAGTCTTCTTCCCCCATTGTCTTCTGAAAACTGCTACACAAACCAGCAAGAGACTCTCCTCCCTCACCACTTGCCCCCACAGCTTCCTGAGGAGTTCTCGATCTCTCTACTCACATTTGCAATCTCTGTTTCAAGCTCCATGACCTTTGCCATTTCCTCTTGGACAAAGGAATCATCTCTGGACACGTTCTTGTCTTCCCGGATCATTTTGGCGATGGTGATCATGAACTGCAGATAAGCTTCTCTCACCTGCATGCGGACACAGAACGTGTAGAAAAGGTTTGCTGTCCATCATTTCATAGAATCCCAGAATGGCTGGGGTTGGAAGGACCTTAAAGCCCATCCAGTGCCACCTCCTGCCACGGGCAGGGACACCTTCCACTATCCCAGGGTGCTCCAAGCCCCATCCAACCTGGCCTTGAACACTTCCAGGGCTGGGGCAGCCACAGCTTCTTTGGGCAACCTGTGCCAAGGCCTCCCCACCCTCACAGGGAAGGATTTCTTTCCAATATCCAATCTAAACCTCCCCTCTGTCAGTTTGAGCCCATTCCCCCTTGTCCTGTCACTCTAGATCCTTGTAAACTGTCTCTCTTCTCTCTTTCTGTAGTCCATCTTCACATTTCTCATTCAGCAAAACATTCTCTTTGTCATGAATACCTTACAGGGCACTTGCCAGCCTCAAAACACACTTTCTGCTTCCCTGTGCCATCCAACCCTGGCATTCTGAGTTAGAATTACTGCTTAGGCAAACAGGAGGCTCTGTGCTTTGAGTTACTCTATGGGAACAGTGATCCCTACTAGCTGAAATTCCAGGGTAAACAGGGATGGTTTGAGTTCTCTGAAAGTAATACCATAAATCTTCTCAAGTCTGGTTTTACTGTCTGAAAGAAAAGCTCTGTTTCAGACAGTTCCCAGTGACACCTTTGCTTTATTCCTGATGGGAGGCTCTGACTGATTTATGCCTCAGAATGGGCCTTGAAAAGATATTTGGCTGCTGAGGGAGTGCTGATCCCTGATACAGGAAAACTTGATGCTACCTGTTCTTCTCACATACTTTTCTTCCACTGTAGACCTTGGAAGCCAGATAAACACAGTGACTGTGGTGAAATTGAGTCTGGGCACTTACAGATGATGATTTGTGGTTTTAGGCTGAATGCTGAGCCTTAATCAGGCCAGACTCCCCCAGGCCTCAGGAGGAGTTTTGCCAAAAGATGCTGGACTAAGCACAGGGGGAGTTTGGGTCATCAGAGTTGGGCTCATTGTCTGGGGGCAGCGAGCTGGTAAATACAAATAAAAAGGGGTTGTGTCTTCTCCTTGGTCATTAGGATTAAAAGCACAGCCTCAGCCCCCCTGCTTTGTGCCTTCAAATTAAAGCTGTATTGAGCAGAACTGGTTTTCTTTCGCTAATTTAGGATTGTCTCTGCACTGTACCTGATTTCCTACCTCCTCCAAGTCAATCTATGTCTGACCTTCATGCCCCAATGCATAAATACCCCTCTTTTTGCTGTGAGTGCTGCTGTGGAGGTGACACTTGGAGGGGAGATTCCCGGGTCAGCAGCTCTCCACGTTTCCCAGCACAGCTTCCTGGAGATTGTTTTGTTGCAGGAGCTGGCAGCTCCTAAAGGTGCCCAAGAGGTGTGGGGACAATCCCCTATAAACCTCCCAGGGCTATATTTTAGCCATATTATATATAAAGTGTAGTCAAATACACTGAAGTGAGAAGAAAACTCTTCCCAGTGATGTTTTCATCTGCCTTTACAACCACGAGACAAAAGAGTCTCAAATGCTGATTGTTGTCCCTCTGTATTCCCTTCCATTCTTGTTAGGAAAATTGGTTTGATGTTGGGCTGCGAATACTCTTTGTTAGCAAGGCATAATTGAGGAAAATATAATGTACTAAAGCAGTATTTTCATCTTGGAAACAGACAAATTATCTGGCTCTGTTTGCAACAGCTTTCTGTCTATTTACAGAAACAGTGTTTCTGCAGAATCAGTGTTTTTGCCCTGAGCATTGGCAGAGAAAAGCAGCTAGAAAATAATCTCTCACAATTTCATGTAGTTTTGGGGGCAGGGGAGAGTAAGTGGCAGCAGATTCTTACTTGCTGAGCATCAGTGATTCAGAGGAAGATACAAGCAAATCCCCTGCACTGAAAATGTGAGTCCTTCAAAATGAGAGACTGTCTAAGCTGTAAACCATGATTTTAGTTTCCCATAACCTTGTTCATGAGTTGGCCCGTTCTGGGGAGGCTTGATATTTGTACAGTTGTTCAGTCCTTCTGTAAACTTTATAAAATGTTGGCTTAATTAGGGAAAAAACACAGCAATGAATGCCACAGTCTAATTCTGATTGTTGCATAGCATGAAGATTCATATATTGAGGTTTTCCAAAGCACAGGGATAAGCAACAAAGTTGTTTTAGTGGCACAGAGTAAATCAGTACAAGGAATACTTACTCTTTGATAGTTGCCCCCATTAAAGTAGTAGTCCCTGGATGGCATTCCCAAACTTGGCTGGTCAATCTGGAGGAAAATGCATTTCTCTGGTTAGTGGTGATCAGGAATGGGGGTTGTCCAAAGGAATCCTCGAAAGGCAGCAGGAAATGCTGTGTGTGCCACCCTGTCAGTGTTGGAATGACACCACTGCCAAACACAGAGAATTTGGGCTCTCCTGGGCCTGGGGTGAGGTGGAAGGTACAACTCCTGTCTCTGGGTTTCCAGGTAAGGACAGGGTGGGTCTTAGTGTGGGTTATTAACCAAAATCTTTCAGTAATCATTGAGATCCAGGAATAAATTTAAGTAACTTTTCTAGGTTGCTTGACTTGAGGGCTGGGCTTCCTGCACAACCATTCATGAACAAACTCTGAAATACTCTTTAGGTGTTTTAAACCCATGGTTTCCTGCTATATGTTAAACCTCACCATCATTTTTGTAAGTCACAAGAATTTGCAGCCCTTAAATGCTGTAAATCGCAAAGTTCCATTGATTTTTATTTCTTTTGCTGTAACAAAAATTATGCTGCCATAAAACATTTCCCAATATGTCTTTGAGACAGATCTGACACTTGGGGTACAGAGCTGCTGCCTACATTTTGCTGGTATTATTCTTTTGGAAGCTCAGCTGTCTGTAGGGTGAATAATTATCCATTATGATTCTGCCATATAAATAATTCCCTGTAATCTTATTCTTACATAAATGATGTGTCTGCTGGAATCCCGGTCATCATTCCACACGAACATGTCAATGAGGACACGTTTGTTAAACCTGGAGTTCATTATGGAAAGGCTTTCCTCCATGCTCCAGCTTGGCTCTGGGAGATAAAAGGGAAAACAGACTTAATTTGTCAATTTGTGTCAGACTGATTGAAGTTGTGCAGTTCACAGGCTGCTGTAATTTTGGATAACTGTGTAAATGGATCATTGAGTGTTAAATGTATGATACCCTGACTTCTGTTTGTGAAGAGAAACTGAAAACAGGGGACTTAATTTGGTGACAGTGGCCTCCCTAATTCAGTAAATAATTCTGACTGAGCCCATCCAGGCCCAGCATTACCTTTGGTCTTACTCCAGTCCTCAGAAGCCACTGGCCAGTCTCCAACCATCCTCAAGGCCTCCAGCAGAGGCAGGGAATCTCGTTGCTCTATAAGACCTGAGAAAGACAAATTGTGTATTGTTTTCATACAAAAAAAAATTAGGAAGAATAGGTAATGGGCCTAACAGCTTAAATTTGCAACTGAATGAGTCATAGCAAAAAATAAGAGCTATCATGAAACCATCCCACATTAGTCTTCAGAAAAGGAATGAAAATACTTCTGTGGCTCCAGCAGTGATTTGGACTGAATTGGTTTGGGAAGGATGAGCTGGGACAGGTTCGTGCCTTCTGAAGGGAAAACTTTGCATGCATACCAGGGGTGGGTACCCAACATCCCAAATGGGTTTATTGAGGTTTAATGAAGTCCCAAGGCATCTTCATCCATCTGAAGATGAGTTTTCCAGGCAAGGCCACATAGATTAGACAGATATTGACTGGATTTTGCTTAACAGAACATTGGTGCTTTTGTACACCTGGTTTTGAACAAGGGAATCAACGGAACAAGAAGAGACTCACTCTCATTCATGCAGGACTTGTAAAGGAGTTTAGCTTTCTGAAATGCTTCTCTGTCCCCTTGATCTGAAGTCTCCAGCACACCTGGGGAAGGAACCATTGCCATGAGACTTTTGCCCTGGAAAGCTTTGATTGTTTTACAGAAATCCCTGAGGATTCAGGGCTGTGAGAAGCACTTGTAGGCTGCAATTACTGTGAAACTCGAGAGCTCTTCATGTTATTAATGGAAAAAGTGTCAGGAGGAAGGACCTGCAGACAGCTTGTCCTGCTCATTTTGGAGTTAGTACCCAATCACCTATGGCTAATTTTTAGTGGGAACAGGATGTTCCCACAAAATGGGTGTAGTAAGAGATGTAGAGATTAAAGGACCAGAGAGAAAAAAATCCCAATAAACCCTTCTCTGCAAGTTTGTTTCTCTGTCTGATGTGCAGTCAGTAACCTCTGAAACTAAACACAGGTGCCTAAGGATGGAGCAGCCCCATCCCTACCTTTTAGGATGATCTCCAGCTCGTCTCTCAGGATGTCAAAGATGCTGTATCTGGAGCTGGTCTCTGGGATCACGTGCCGGTTCAGCCAGCCCCCGCAGGCGTACTGGTAGAAATCCTTGCACGGGTCAGCTGTGGGGTCCATGTTCTGGATTATTCTGGCAGCTGGGCATCAAAATTGGAGAGCTGAATTCCACAGACTGCCCCGAGACTACTGGAGACTGTCAAGGAGCTGCTTGGCAAGAATCATTCCCACATATTATGACTTGAAGAATCCTATTTTCTGCTTAAAAATGGATCTGAATGGCAGAAGAGTTGTCCCAGAGCACAAGGCCTTGCAGGGAACCGTGCCCAGTGCTCCCCTGGGCTCCAGTTTAGGCACTGCCCAAGAAACCAGTGTTTCCAAGGGGCTATTGGGAACATCCGTGCTGGAGTCTCACCTCTCTTGAGGTGTAGGTGACAAAAATGAGAAGGTGAATGCCCCATGAGAGAGAAAATTCAGTCTAAAGGGAATTCTGTTGTGCTTATAAATTATGTGTTGGTCAATCCATGTCCTGGTGGCTCAGAGCCAGAGAGCTGTTGGCCACACTGGCAATTTTCCTGTGCTGCTCCCTTATGAATGATATTCTTTACCCAAGGGGGAATCTCATCCTTATCATCTACTTCAGCCTTAAACTCTGAATTATCTCCTATTCAGGCTCAGTACCAACACATAAAGCCTCCCCTCTGCAGCAGTAATTCATAATAACCCCATTACCTGCTGTCACACACCCAGGGGTGGTACAGACGTTGCCCGAGTTGGTGCCATAGTGGGAGTCTGCAGGGAGAGGAGGAGGAAAACAGATGGAATTAGTTGTTTTGGAAGGAAACTGCTCCCAAAGTCACTCACCAGAGCCCAGTCTCAGTGACAGCTCTGCTTGGTTTGAGAGCAGGCGAGTGAATGTTGGTGCCAGTCACAGACATCAAATGGCAACCGTGGAGAAATGTGGGGATTTTTGAGGAAAATGTATTGGCAGCAGCATTACAACAGTCTTGACAGTGAGTTTTATCTCTCCTGGAAGGAGAATAAGACCATCTTTTCTACCTGCTAACTGCCTCCACAGTCTTCCTGACACAAGCTGAAAGTACGGAATCCTTTTTTAGACAAATATTTAGATGCTCTGAGCATCTTCAAAGTCACTGAGACTGAGAGGTTTAAACGGGGGGCAAAAAGCCCAGAGCTGGGTTACTGCTCCCACACTGCTTTGAGCCACCAAGATCAAATTCAGGAAAATAAATTACTTTTATTTCTCTAAGTATTTGTGTGTTGGGGAGGGCGAGCCTGTCACACACTTGTTTGGCCACAATTTCATGTGACCTTTAAGGTTGGTCCTTGCTGCTCATCAGAGAGGTTGTCCCTAATCTGGAATTTTCAGGGCTGCTGGAATAGTGAAGAAATAAGGAGACTGTGGAAACTGTGTTCAGATTTGTTCCACCTTGAGTTAAGCATGGAAAAGGCCAGTGGAGTCCTGATCTTGGCTATTCATTTTCTATTTTTGAGTGCTTAGTCTTGGTTTGTGCAATTCTCCCAGAGCAGAAGATCCTCAAAAAGCCTGTGCACGCATCATTTTTGAGGCTGAGTATTCAAGGGAGGGTTCCTGTGGTGCTGGGCAGGTGTCAGGTCCCTCCCGTGTGCTGTTCCCTGCAGAGCTGCACTGGGAGGGATCTGAGCACCCCAGCCTGGGGGCCTTGGCCCTGGGAGAGGGAAATTCACTTTGCTGGTTTAATTTCCCATTTGAGAAATCGGATGTCTTGGTTTACTACCTTGGTATCCACTCACATCACATAGGCAGCTATGTGGCTCCACACTGAAAAACAAAGTCTTGGTACTTTGCAGCAGATTTAGACATTTTTAAGCTTTATTTTTGATCCTTGTTTGCAGAGAAGAGTTACTTAAAAAAATCCCTTTCAATGCAAGTAAGTGCTTTACATGAGAGCAAACAAGATTACAGTAATTCAGAGAGAAATAAAACCGTGGGGGAGAAAAGAGGGCTTTGAAGTTCATCAGTGGAAGCGACATAAAAAGCCCCCACTGTGCTGGGGAATGTTCAGGGTTCAGCTGAGCGTGGCCGTGCTGGGTGGGAGCACATCTGCATGAGAAAAACTCTGTGTCCTGCCCTGGCTGGTGTCTGGCAACCTGAACAGGGGAGGAGCAAAATATGTGGAACAATGGGAAGCTTCACAGAGATAATTTTCTTTTTCTTTTTTTTTTTTTTTTTTGGTGTTTGTTTCAGCTTTTGTTGGGATTTTTTTGTGTGCTGCATGAAGCTGAGCCCAAGTTTTGGAGTTTCTTAAACTCTCTCATAATTAAACAATTTTTAAAAAGCCCAGGGTATCTCCAAGGGGGAAAATAAAATACTTTGAGGAAAATAAATGAGTAGTTCAAGAGCAAAAGGAAAGGAGCAATAGCAAAGAGCAAGGTGAGGAAGAAATAATTGTACTACAAGAATTTTGTGTATCTCTTATTGTTTCCCAGGGACCAGGCAGGACTGAAATGAAACCTTTTTTCTTTAATTTATTTATTTATTTTAAAATCAAAGCTTCTCTCTTTAATATAACCTGACAATGTCTCACTTCAATTTCTGGAACCCAGCTGCTTTGGATGAGGCTTGAACTCCTCGCCCTTCCCCAAGCCCTGTGATTGTGATGCTGTAACTGAGCAGGATGAGCAGGGGAGCCAGAGCTGGTTTGGAATTCGAGGGCACACTCAGGGCTCTGAAACTCTGCCCCAAAACCAGATCATGGGAAATGGCTGGGGAAGAGATCTCAGTTTACCTTGAGAAGTGTCTCCTTTGTTTCTCTATCAATTCTCTCCTTTATTGCTCAGTACCTTTCCTGCCACAGAACCTGGCTCTGGCTATGACCAACTCTGCCCTCTTTGGCTTTACAAAGTCAGATCTTTGCTCACTCGACTGGAGCTTTGTCACCTGCCCCTTCCAAAAACTAGAAATGAACTTAAAATGCACCTTCTGAATTCTCAGCTTGGCGACTCTGCCCTTTGTTTCCTCAAACTACTTCTCTAAAACAACAGCCCAAGTTTTCAGTAGAAATACAAGTATTTCTCTATTTATTTTCCTCCCTGATTAAACACTGCTGACAGGTTGAGTTACAATGATAGAGAGGCTCCTGCTTTGACATCCATTTCAGTCTGATACAGCAGCAGCAAAAAACTGGTCAGAGAAAAGAAGCTTTAATGGAGATAAATGAAATGACCTGAGCTGTGGGACTACTCCAAATGGAAGAAAATGAGGGAAATTAAGCGCTCCAGATGCTACTTCAAGAGGTGAATTGCTCACCTGAGAGATGGCAGAGCTGGGACGTGCTTCAGACCCCCTGGGGTCACTGAGGAGAATTTTATTGCCTTGATTTGGCCTCACAAGGAGCTGCTGAGCCCTTTCACATTTCCTGGCCAGCAGCAGGAGCCAGGAATGACTTGTGGGATCTCTGGATCGCTGCAGTCCCGTTCAGCAGCTCACCTTTGGAATGACAATCCTTTCCAAACCCAAGTTGCTTTTCCACAGCCTTATTGAGGCTCCTTTTTTAGAGAACAAAAGCCAAGCCAAGCCTTCTGCAGGGCTCTGGAGGACACAGTTTGTGTTTGGTGTGTCCCCACTGCGCGTTTGGAGGAGCACAGATGGCCGGGGATGGCACACGTGGAGACAATTAGAGCCACAGTTGTCAGCAGGCGCTCACGTGGGAGCTTTTACCTCTCAGCACCTTCCCTTTTCTCAGATCTCCTCTGCAGAAGTGCTGTTGGCACTGCAAGCTGCCCTTGTTGCTATTAAAACAGGGATTTGCTCACAACAAACAACAGAATTGCCAAATTCAGGTTTTCTTTGTCAGAGAGGGCTGCCAGCATCTCCAAATGGAGTGCAGAACACAAATGTTCAATTTTATTCCACCTTTCCTGGAATTTCTTACCTATGAGCATGGCTGAGCCAGAGTTTTGTGTGAGAATCAGTAAATTGTGTGTTTATTTGCCCGTTTTGCCCTGCCTCGCCTGTCACCCCCCATTAATGCTCTGCATTCATGCAGCTCCATCTGACTACGACTGAGGAGAGTCTTGCCACCCAAATGGCATCATGACTTGTGTGTTAGCTGCCACTTCTCGAAATTCTGCATCTCCCCTGAATAGCTGCCTCGTTAATGAAGGTTCCTGACGTCAAAGGACAATTGGGCACCAGTCGAGGAGAGGAGCCAGAGCTCAACCACAACCTTGTCTCAGTTTAGATACCGCTCCTGCTCAGCAGGCTCGTGTAAATCTGTTATTCAAGTGCCCAACAATCACATTCAGCATAGGAAATGCAGGAGAAAAATGTGAGGTTTTTTGAAATCCACCCCCAGAACCAGGTGCTGCTTGGTTTGTATTGCTGTTTGCTTGGAGCCTGCCTAAGAGGAGAGCAGAGGGCCATGACCATGAGCTTCCTAACAGCCAGCAGTGACAACCTGTGGGGCTGCAGACACAAAAATATCTGTGAATCTTCCTCCTGAGAAGGCAACTTGGGAGCCAGAAAGTCAATCAAATAACCAGGCAATAGAGGAGCAGCAATGAGGTGAGGCTGGGAGTTGTTTGGAGCTAAGTTGCCCGGAGGAGCTGCTGGGTGATTTGATGTGTCAGCTACAATGAGGGTTGAGATGTTCCTCGGGCTGTGACCTTTCCAGCAAGGGGTGAGGTCTGGAGTTTAGGAAATACTGAGAGAGAGCTGTGAAAAGGCTGCTGAGATGGGGGTGTGGATGTGAGGGAAGGATTGAGAGCGTGGTGTGTTCAGATCCAAACCCAGTCCTGCTTCCCTTGCTAGGATCACCCAAATATTACTTTATTCTTCCTATGTTTTCTTTCAGCTTATTTAGATGAGGAGGTTTTTTTTGGGTCTGAAAACTTCCTAGGATGTCAAAAAATCCCCAGACTGTGTCCAGAACTCTGTAACTGCACTGCTATGAGAGCTTGAATGTTTTTGTTGGCTGGGAATAAAGATAAAAATCCCAGTCAGCATTAACAGAACTCCAGGAATTATTGCTGTACCCACAGGCCTATTCCATGCACCACAATGCTC
Organism: Eulacestoma nigropectus; assembly: GCA_013397775.1. Taxonomy (NCBI): domain Eukaryota; kingdom Metazoa; phylum Chordata; class Aves; order Passeriformes; genus Eulacestoma; species Eulacestoma nigropectus. Next base: position 89,356 of record VZTE01001957.1, read on the forward strand.
TTCTGCAAGATGTATACAAGCAGAAAAATATTCTCCCTGAACCACAAAGCCTAAACATGCCTTTATAAATTAAAGAAAAAAAAAAGTGAATGCAAAGCAGGACAGGCAACGCCTTAATTTTCTAATTTAATTCCTAATTACAAGCTAAACAAAATTATTTTTAGAAGCCTGGGTAATGTCATTCTGATCAAGGATGTATCAAGGTGAAGTGAGAAGTATGAATCTGCTCTTAGTGAACAATCCAGTGTCCCATACACATTCCAAAGTCAACATTTCAGTGAAATTAGAAATAGAAGGATCCCAGGATAACATTGTTGGTTGTATCACGAGTGGTGCTCAGCCACATTGTTTTTTTTCTTGTTGTTCTGTGGGGTTTTTGTGGCACAGCTTTGAGCCAGAGGTGCTTTTCCCTTGGGGAACCTGAGACTTGAGGCTTTTGGCTGAGCATTGGGAATGGGCTGAAGTGTGACAGCAACACAGAGCCAAGGGGGACATTGGGACAAAACTTTTCAAGACAAAAAAAAAAGATGTTTCTGCTGCAGGAAGAGTCTGCAGAGCTCCTATAGTCTCAGTTCTAGACCCAGGCAGTGCATGTTGACACTGCTCTGTAAGGATGAAGCTCCTGCTGCTCATTTCCCACCTGGAATTATCCAAAGCTCGTGACTGCTCCAGCTGTGAGCTGGGATGGGAACAGAGGCACAAAGTGGCTCCAGGGCAGAGCTGAACATGCCTGGTGGGGTGTAAGGAGCACAGGGCAGCAGAACATCAGCCCTGCACTCATAACTCGGTCTGGGAAACACTTTCAGGGAAAGTTTAATTGCAGGTGTGAGCCTGTAGAAATATTTAGGTTTTAGACCTGTTTTCTTACAGATAAAACATGTAGTGAGCACAGACTCTGCCTCTGGGTTTGGATGAGACCAACACTTGGGAAAATATTATTAATAGATGAATTCTGGATTGTCTGGACCCAGCAAGTGATGTAGGGCAGATTTCTCAGATCCTTTATGCATGCAGGCAGCAAAACCCTGCCTAGCTCAATGTTTGACACAGAAACTCCTCCTTTAGGACCTGGCTCTGGGATATTTCTTTCCTCTCATCTCCTGAACTAATAGAATAAACTTTCTGATGAACTTTATGAATACCAAAAACTCAGATTTTGTCTTCTACTGCTGGTAGCAAAAGGAGTGAACAATAACAAGGCTTTTTAAAGGAATTATTGCTTAGAATTGTGCAGTGTTTCACTCACAAGTGCAGAAAATGCAGCTCCCTGCAGCAGGGGAGGCAGAGAGAGTGTGAGGAGACAGCACAGCCTTGCTCCAGTTTTGCTATTCCTACTTTAATTCCATTCTCCAGTGTCTTAACAAAGCTCCGCATCCAAGAGGCTTTAATGGAAGTGACAAACATGAGGCAGAGCTGCTCCCAAGCATTTGATGCTTCCCAGGGTTTTCAAGCGGGACTTTGCACTTGGTGTGCCAGTGGGAAAACTTTGGATTTACCAAGTGTGCTCTGCAGTTAAAATATTTAGGCAAAACACTTCAAAATAACGTGCCTCAATGTCAGGTTTCTGGCAAGACATTTGCGTTCAAGTCACTGAAGCAAATCACACTTAGAGATCCAACTGCCTGATGGAATATTTAAAAAGTCTCCTTTCCCTTAGCAGCAAGTGGCTTTTTTTTTTTTAAGCTTTCACATTGTAATAAGCAATTTCCCCTTCAGGGAGATTGTTTTTAGAAGTGTTTCAAAGCAGCTGTTGCTTTAAAAACCCTGACAATAATGAATCTTGGCTTGTGCTTGTATAAAATAACGAAATGTCAGTCCTCACACACAGACACACACCTTCCCTCCAAAACAGCGCATCAGCTTTGTCAAAACAGCTCTGAATTCAACAAATTGCATAGAATTAAACAAAAGCATAGAATCTTACGCAGCATAATTCAAAAAATTAAGTAAAAGCCAACATAATCTCTGTGCACGAGCTGGGAGGAAAGCAGAGAGAGCCCAGTCCCTCACAGAGGTGACCTCATGGTCTCACTGTATTTTTGTTTTCATTTAGCTCTGTGAAAAAAGGACTTTTTCTGCTGTTTGCAGAGGGAAGGGGAGGATTAGTCCCAGGTTCTTACCTCTGCTGCTGGCATAGAGGATCACCAGGGCGACGGCGGCACAAGTCATGAGGAGCAGCAGGACAGCCAGCCCGATGGCCACAAAGCTCCAGGGCTTCTTCCCAGATTTGGTCGATTTTTCCACAATATCCATTTGACTTTCTGATTTCCCCATTATTGTAACTCTAAATCGGGGAGGGGAGGGCGAGAAAGGGTTAACAGCACGGCTACATCAGGACAGGGAGAAATGCATGAGAAATCAGGGAGGGAAAAAAAGGAAGCAGAATTAAAGCAAGGAGAGGAAGAAAACTTCCCAATTATTACATGTATTTGTCCATTTGATTGTCCACAGATTTGCCACCCTCATCCTCCATCTCCTGTGCCTGCGTGTCTGCTCTCGGGGGGGGCTGTGCTGCCCCGGGCTCTCCGTGGTGCAGTGTCAGAACTTCAGGAGCCTCTCTGGGAAGTGTGGAAAAGTCTCATGACCAGGTTGGGCAACTCCTTTCGCCCGAACAGGGGAAGGAGGGGGGCAAACTGCCGCCTTCCACTCCCCACTTCCAAAGTATTCAGGCTGCTGTGAAGGATTCCCTCCGCTGCGCTGGGCAGGTCCGCAGGGCTCTGCTAACAGCCGAGGAATCCAGGCTGAGATCCTTCCAGGTGCGAGCGCCCTGGAGCGGCTCCGCGGCCAGCGGCGATGCAGGATGGGGACAGCGGGCGGCTCCGGGGACACGGGGCAGCTCCCGGGGCTGCGGGGGGCTGGGACTCCCCGAGGCTTCTCCGAGCCATGCTCAGGGTTGGGAGCTCAGCCCCGAGCCCTTCCCAGCTCCAGGGAGATGCTCCGGGGGAGGAGGGGGTGGGATGGGCTGGAGGCGCTCCGCGCCGCTGCGCCTTCTCCGGAGCTTCCCGGGATTCTGTTATCCCTGAAATGCCGCCCGGTTATTCGGCCGCTGCGCCCGCAGGAGAGGTGGGAACCTGCTGAAGCTCTCTGGCTTCCCAGAGCGCCGGCAGCTTTGGAGTGGGATGAACGGGATGTTTGCAAACAGGCTGATTTATGGGTTGTTGCCGGCAATGCACACAATTCCTTTATGGAAGTCTGGCTGGGAGCAACTGGGAAAGGCAGTAAAAGCAAAGGCAGGGTAGGCGTGTGATTTCCCTTGGATTTTGTTTCACTCTCCTCCAGAACTGGCTTCGGGATGAGGGAGAAGCAGGTTGGTGCTGGGGGTGTTTTCCCCTGAGCTGCCGGAGTTCATTCACACTTTAGAAATGTTCAGGTTGTGCCTCTGCACTCCGAGTTTTGTGTGAGTTCAGGAGGAGGTGCTGGGGGCAGAGCAGGGATTCCTTTGTGGCTATTTGCTGGGAATGGACACACAGTGTTCCAAGAATAGGGAACAATGAACACCAGTTCCTTCTGCCAGGAGCCCGGGTCTCCTCTCCCAGTCAGCACTCTGCCTCAAAATCCCTGGGAGAATTTCCTAATTTCCTTTTTTTTTTTTTTTTCCCCAGAGTCATGTTATCTCAGGCTTCTGGCAAGTGTGAAGGCAGCAATTCTCATCCCACCAGCTGAGGAGGGGTAGGAGAACACAGGGATATGAAATGCACACGTGCTCGTGCAGATCCTGGGTGTCCATATGGGAAACAGAGCTGCAGAAGGCAGGGTCACTTCTAAGGACGAAGCTATACATTTAATTAGGATTTAAGTGATCTCTCATTTCTGTTTGCAGAAATTTCTACAGCTAAGAAAGCTGAGTTTCCTGTGTTTATGGGAATCTTTCTGGTTGCTGAGCAGTGTTACTCCTACTTTACAATGTGGCTGGCTCTGAGTAGAATCTACCTCGTTGAGGTCCATAAAACTGTAATAGGCAGGTGCCTCACAGGACTTAATGTGACAATTTTTGTAGATTTAATGTGATTATTCTCACAGACTTAATGTATTTATTCTTACACCATGGCTCTGAGACACTGCAAGGTATTTTGCCCATTTTGGAGGGGGGGAATCAAGACGCCAAGAATCCAAGAGCTTTATTCCTTCTGCTGTGCTAAGTGAAAAAAACCCAACCCAACTCAAACAAACAACCCAACCAAACTCAACCCCTCCCCTTAACTTTCTGTGTCAGGAGCACCAGCAACTGTAAAGGACATATTTGCAGAATCATTAGTTTTGATTGTCTTGAGCAACTTTGTGTGGTCACTGGAATGGAGCAATCCATCATCCTGACAGTGCAGCAAGGTCTCCGTTCTGGTCACTGCTTCGAAGGGGACAGACCTGCTTTGGTTTCTGACAGTCTCAGGATCACCTTGGAGCCTCTGTGGCAAAGGCAACTCGATGCTGCGATGTGGAATGGGGTTGCTTCGTTATTTATTTCCCCCTAAATCTCACATTCAATTAAATTATTCATAATTTAATCACTGCCTGCAGGAATTCTCATCTGCTGGTCCACTCCACCAGGCATTTACCCCTTATTGTACAAAGGAGCTTAAAAAGCTTAATGCCTCTTTGCAACCCTGGGAAGGTGAACGCTGGTCTGGGGATCTCCTCTTCCAGAAACTGAGGAGCAGTGGGGGTTTTCAGTTCTTGGAAAACATCCTCTCTCCCCAAAGCAATGTAGACGCAAAACATATGAAGCAACGAGGCATTTGCTGTTTGGGTTGGGCCACTTTGAAAGGATTTTTCCCTTTTTGCTTACTTTGTAACTTTGCAGAGGAGGTTCTCCTGTTACCGGAATTTGGAAGTGTAAAGAGCTCGCAGTGGCAGGGTTACAGCTTGAAAAAAGCCTCAAATCAGGGATTTTTACCCTTGGATCCCACAGGGATGGGGCTCGAGCAGCCAAGCTGGATGACTGCCTCTTTGTGGGATGTGTTTACTGGGAACTCGAAGACCCCACATCTGAATATTTACTCAAAAGGTGCTTCCCCAGGCACAAGGCATCCCAAACTGCACAGAAATACTGAATATGGAGAGGGAGCAGCTCTGGGGGTTTCTGCTGGGCAAAAATTCTCAGGTCTGTGGGGAATTTATGCTCAGCCCTGGACAGCAAGTATTTGAGCTGGTGCCTCACTTGTCTGGGAGACTGCACTTGAATATTTTTGCTTTCCTATTTCCCCTGGAGAATCTGGAATAACCACGGCTATACCTGGGACACTGAGCTGGGATGAGACTGTTCAAAGATATTTTTGCCTTGCTCAGAAGTATGGTTTCTGTGTCACAGCTGCCACAATGTCAACTTGACCTTCAACTCCTCCTTTAGGAGGAATTGATCCTGGAGATAGAAACTGTCAGGAGTTGTGCATTTTTTTCCCCTCTCCCCGTGTTTATTTTGCCACTGGTGACGTGAACCTCAAAAGCTTTTTGCTTATGAGAATATATAACCCAAAATTATATATATATGCACCTAATATTATTATATGAGAATATATTACCTACTTTAGTTGCCTGCCTGATTTTTGCAGTTTTTAGTCTGAGTATTGATGTGCTTGAATGCTCCAGGTCACCTGAATAGATGATCCCATGGTTGCTGCTCCCTGTATGCTCCCAGAAATCCAGGGACTGGATGTGCAGTAGGGCAGTGATTTCCCAGCTGGAGCTCTGGGGTTCTCCTGCAGGAATTAAACTGCTCCACCAAATGTAAAAACAACTCCATGTCCTAAAGCAATCTGAGCCAAGCAGGACGTGGCAGCATCTTTAGTGTGATTTGTCGTAAGAGATGTTGCCATGGAAACAAGGTCTCCATCTCTATCTGGTACATCCTTATAGACTGATCCATAGTGAGATGTGAGGGGCATTCTCTTACCTCCGGATGTCAGGGTTTGTAGTTTGCCCTGAATCCTTTATCTATGCAAAACAAAAATTGATTTGAGGCAGTCCCGTGTCAGTGGAAGTGCAATTCCAGATCTGGAATCACTTGTGTGGGAACTGCAGGTTAGAAATGACCAGCTCCTGGGTGTGTGAGGGGCAGAGGTGTGGGGAGCAGCCCCGAAACTCCTCAAAGACTGCTTAAAATCTCTTCTGTTATTTACCTTTTTGGTTTTAGTGCAATAAAGAGCCATGAGTCTGAAAAGAGAGCTGTCACCTGTTGTCATCTGGGTATCAATGTTCAGGTTACACAGATATAAAGATCTATTTCTTCTGTGTGTAGAAATTGATCTAAACAGGAAAACTCACCTGAACCAAGATTTATATTGCATATGTAAAATGGTCAGTTTAGTAACCAGAACAGGCTGCATTATTCCAGTCAAAATGTCAGTAAATGAGATTAGTATACGCTTTTAACTTAAACACAGAAGAAAATCTGAAGCTATAGGGTGACATTAAAACAAAAAAGCCCAACCCCACAGCCTCACCCCAGTGAATCAGCAGATGCCTGGCTCCAGGACAATGGCTGGATGTACCCTGTGATTTATTGTGGCAGGGATGCTGCCCACAGAGGAGAACTCATTGTGCTCAGAAATAATGGGTTTGTCTCTGAGAGCCAGCAGAACCCTGTCATCTGTCAGCCAGCATAAAAGAAATAAAGCTCAACATTGAAATATCTTCTTGGAGCAGGTTGGCTGCCAGCTGTGTGGGGTGGAAATAAGTCCTGGTAGAGGCACAGCTGAAACAGTTTAGAATTGGGAAAACCTCGAAGTTTAGGCAATGTTTCAAAACTCTTCTCTTGCTCTCCCGTTAGAGATGAGCATCTTTGGAACACCCTCAGAATTAAAAACTCCCAGATATCAGTGCTATTATGCAGGAAAGGTGCAGTGGCTGCTGCCCTGAGTTTCTGGATACATTCACTGCAGAGACAAGCAGGAAAAAAGGTGAAGGTGTCTTACCTGGCTCTTGTGGAGGAGGTTTTTCAGCTGCAGAGGTGCCTCGAGCAGTTTCTGGGATGGAACTGCACTGTTTGTGTTTTCTGGCAGTCAGAAATAAATGTTTGCTCATGTTAACAGCACTGAGCCCCTTCCAGGCTCTCCCCAGGAATGGGCTTGCAAAGTGCTGTGCCCAAATCTCCCTCTCCCCCTCACTCACACGCAGGTGGCTCCCAATGCCCAATGAATTAAATGCTCTGCTCTGAGACTTCTCAGGGAGATTTAACCCCTTCCAACATGTCTGAAATCACTTGGTTTTATGTCTGGACTGGAAAACAGGGTGTGTAGCAGGGCAGCCTTTAAGAGGACAAGGTGATTTCCTGGCTTCTTAGCGTTTGGAGAATTCACTTCTATTACAGTAATTAATTCTTAGGAAAATTCTCATTTTCCATGAGGTGCTTTGCCTTTTTCCCCAAGAGGTTTTTCGAGACTTCTGGAATGCACTGTCTCATTTTCACACCTAATTTCAGTATTGTAATTATTTCAGTATTGCAATTATATTCTTAATGAAAAAAACGCTTCAAAACGACATGCACATGACTTGAAAGGTGTATTTCTGCATTGCTTCGCTGTACAGGAAGACAGAATCCAAACAAAATAAATCTCAGATATTTTACCTTAAATTATTTTCAGTAACAGCGCACACGCAAGTTTCAGCTGTTCCATTAAATGTACTGCTTTTAAAAATGATAAGGAGATAATTCCTGTTTCCAAGGAAAGATGTCCAGACCAGTTGAAAAGTTAGGGTATATAACCCTAGTCCTGTATTTAAACACCAGGCACATGTTATTTCATGCAACACAGAAGTCCAAGCCATAAAATCCTCATCAATAAATTATTATACTTGGTTTTAGCAAGACTGTGAAATCCTGGATTATCAAAATCCTTATAAATATGCTCAACTTTCAGCGAACTTCCCGTTTTCACCCAGCCCTTACCTTTTTCTTGCATTCCCACTGGCAATTAGGATGCTGTGGGGGAAATCAGGAGCTTGGCATCCTTCAGCCCAAGGGCTGAACTTGCACCCTGAATGGACAACTGGAGTGTGGGGGGTGGTTGTGGCAGGAGCTGCAGGACAGGAGGAGGCAGAGAGTCGGGTCAGTTTTTTCATGTAATAGCTGCTGAAGGTGCCTCAAATCCCAGAATCCTGGGATGGTTTGGGGTGGAAGGGACCTCTGGAGATCACCCAGTCCAACCCCCTGCCAAGGCAGGGTCAGCTGGAGCAGGTGACACAGGGACACATCCAGGTGGGTTTGGAATGTCTCCAGAGAGGGAGACTCCACACCCTCCCTGGGAAGCTGTTCCAGAGCTCTGCCACCTCCATGGAAAAAGGCTCTTCCTCAGGCTGAGTTGGGACTTGTTGTGTTTTAGTTTATGGCCATCACGCCTTGAATTTAGGGTTAGGAATGGGAGCTGGCTCTGGGGGTGCAGAGAGGTACCTGAGTGCCCTCACAGGAGGGTTTGGATCCCGGGTGCAGAGAGGTACCTGAGTGCCCTCACAGGAGGGTTTGGATCCCAGGTGCAGCTCTGTGGTCGGAATTTCCCATCAGGGACAGTCGGTTGCCTGTGGTTCCCTTTGGAATGGCCAGCTCTGGGCGCTTCCTCGTGCAGCAAAGCCTCTGGGGCTCAGTCGGGCAGGGTCAGGCCTGCACCAGGGATCTGAATGTCTTCATTATTTCTCAGCCCTTGCCTTTGTCAGCCAGGCAAACGCAGAGCCTGCACTGGGGCTGGATCCCGCGGGATGCCCGGGAGGTTTCCTGGTCCCCGCTGAGGGTCCGTGCCGGGGGCAGCTGTGCCAATACCCGGGTGGGTGTCGGGCACAGAGCAGGGGGTGACCTCCAGCAGCAGCACTGGCTGGGGACAGGGGCTGGGGACAACGTGTGGCTCTTTTACAATTATGGGAAATGTACAAATAATGTCATCTTCAAAGCGCCGTGTACCCGGAACTAAGAGGTACTGACAAGCATCTGAAAGAGAGAATTATCCCCATTTTACAGATGAAAGGGAGTCACACAGAGAATCAAAGTCAAGATTAGATTAATAGACATTGATGCCAGAGGAGCTATTATGTCTTGTCTGGCATCTGGCAGGACAGAGCGGAGAATTTCACACAGATTGCTCCATTAAGTCCCTAATCTCTGTTTGGGCTTAGGAAAAGACCTCCAGAGCTGACACAAAGACACTGCACCACCTTCAAGTAATTTGCTTGTGGGGCACTACTGGAAGTTCACATCCTATCCCAGTAGGAGTTTATTTCACTTCCTGCTGCCTCAGCTAATTTTGTTTGAATAATATTTTTAAGAGCCCCCCACCTCCTGAAATCTCCTTTGCATTTGTGCTCCCTCGAGATAATTATTGAGCTGATACTTTTCATGTGGGAGACAAGGGGCAAAAGGATGTTGGAGTGGGAAAAGTTTAATCTTGAAAAAAGAATTATTTTGTTTTCCAGGGAGAATAATCAATCACTGGAACAGCCTCCCCAGGGACACGATAAGGTCCCCATCACTGGAAGTTTACAAGATTTCCCAGACTGGGCAGGTGCTGGATAATCTTATCTAGGATCCCTTTGCCATGGGAGGTTGGCTCTCATGACCTTTTGATGTCCCTTCCAACCTGGGCTGTTCCACGATTCTGTGTAAAAGGTTTTGTGGATAGGAATTGATTTAAGTGTGTGCTTAAAAGTTGTGTTGCATCAGGTCTTGGGGTCCAAATCCAGCACCAGTTAGAGTCAATGTTCCCAGTTTCCCTGCTGAGAAGTGATTTGGATCTTTCCAAATGACACAGTCTCTTCTGAACTGTCAGCTCCGTGGCATTTTCCTCTACATCTCTGCTTGATGTGTGATTATACTGCAGTTCATCAGGCAGGTTTATTCGGAGACTTAATTGGATTGCATTAGCTGGCATTTAAGGCATCCAAACCGGTTGAGAATGCAATCAATTAAAACATCCAAGCACATTAATGGTGTGGACACAGGGCAATTTATGTAGATGGCTAATTACCTGTTTACTTCAGGAAGCAGATCAAGAATGGCCAAATGATGCACGAGAAGAAAAGAAACAACATTGCAAAAATCCTTTGGCAAGGCTGCAAAAATTAGCACGTGGCAAGGTATAATTGTTTCTTTTGTTAAAGTCTACAGTAAGAGAACAAACCCTGCACCGTGACAGGCACTCAGAGGTGCTCCTGATGATTTCAGATTTGAATGTGGCTTCCAGAGAATAGAGTGAGCACATTACTGGTGCTGGAATGTCTCCTAATGGCACATCTGAGGTTTCTAAGCAATCAAGAAGCTCTCTGAGATGGCCATTTCAAGTGGGGAAATGCTAATCCCTGTCAGTTTTCCATTTCATCCACTACTGATCTGGATCTGAGACTGCAGCTCTGTGGGGACTCCAGGTCCCTCACTCTTGGTGACACCCAGGAAGTGTTTTTGGTGTCTGCAGCACCCACCTGGAGATGAAAGCACAACTGAGGGGCATAACAAAATGCAAACCAGGGTGGAATGGAATCATTAACGTCCTCCTGTGCCTCCTGCTCCCTCCTACAACCCCCCTGTGGCTTTACAGCTAAATTCTCTCATTTACTGGTGCAGTTCAGGAATGAGACATGCAAACTGATTATCAGATACTGCTCTTCATTTCCTTTACAGTCCAGGGGGAAATTCTTATTCTCGTTCATTCTCTGCAACTCCTGACTTTTTGGGGTTGTGTAGGGAACATACAAACACAGCAATGATCAGCTTGGGTGGTGACACACCTAAAGCCACAGCTGCTCTGGCACAGAACAAGTCCCCAGTGGCTCTCAGGGACACAAGGGAGGGTTGCCAGGGTTTCCAGGAGGTCTTGGCCGTGCATCACGTGCCCAAGATAGACTTTGGAAGTGAATTAATTGAAAATTACCTGGTTGCGCATGGCTGGGAGGTGTAGGTTCCACATGGCTGGGAGGTGTAGGTTCCACATGGCTGGGAGGTGTAGGTTCCACACCTGTATTGAGGTGTGGGACCCAGAGGGTCGGTGGCACCAGGCTGTGACATCAGGGAGGGCCAGGACAGGAGCTGTTTTCTCACTTTCTCACTTTTCTCAATTGCTGGTTCATTAGTGAGGAACTAAAACCAGCATCACTGTGATCATGAGTGGTTTCCACTCTCTGCTGACATCTTTGGGACTGGCTCACGTTCTCCAGCCTTCCATTTGGGGTGGAAATCTGTTCCCCACCTGTCCTCAAACATCCCCAGCTGCTGAAAGCTACAACCAGCAATATCAGCTGTGTTTGTCTTCTGCCCTCCAGGCACTTCTGGGAGCCAATGAACCACTGCTCCTGCGCTCAGGGTTGTCTGGACACACCTGTGGGCAGGTGCAGTCTCTGCAGCATTGACAGAACAAATGGATATGGAAAAGTCATTCCTGAAACCCACAGCAGGAGCAGGAGGAGAAAGAGTCTCCTGAATCCCACAGCTTTGGAATGCTGTGCCTCCTAAATAATGAACTGCTTTTCTTAAGGTGCCACTGAGTAGTGGTTGAGTGAAGCAGCAGATCCCAGCACAGACCAGGGTGGCTGAAATCCAAGTGAAACAGCCAAGGCTCCAGTGCCAGTGATAATTTCATGTAACACATTAAATTCCTGGTGACAGCGACTCCTCAGAGCTCTGGCAAATTGGAAACTGCTGGATGCAGCAGCAGCACCACGATAACACAGTTCATCTTCTGCAGGGGCATGATGGCAAAAGAAATGGCTTTTAGATTAGCTGCCATTAGAGTGAAACATCTGCCCCTGCCAGCCAAGGGGACTGTCCTCACTTGGGCACAAGGAAGCTCATTAGATCCCTGGGTTTGCATGGCTCTGATCCAGAGCCACACTTCCACCACACTCTAAAGCTGGGAAGCACAATGACTTAGGCTGAAAGGCAGGAAGATGAATTCTCTGGAGATGTGTCAGCTTCCAAAGCAGCTGCAGAAGTTGGTTTGAGTGTTTAGATTCCCTTAGTACCCAGAAGCACACAGCAAAGTGAAATAGGAAAAATTAATGGGAGTGATGGGGTTTTAAAGGAAATTAAACCTTCTGAGATCACAAAAGCTCAAAGTTTAATTCTGTCTGAACTCTGAGGAAAAGCTTCCAGTGGAATATTTAATTCCAAACACTTTGCCATCATTTCTAAGCTGTTCTTTGCCTGCTGGACTGCAGAGCACAAGGTCAGGAAACTTCTCTTGTCTAACTCTATTTGTGATGCAAATATTCTCACATCTGATTTTCTTTTCACATACTTAGAAGGAATGTTGAATGCTTCGGAGAGGCGAGCCTGGCAGGGCACTGTTTGTGCAGGAATGTTCTCAACTGTGATTTCACAGTTTGCTTTCACTGTTCATTACCTGGTGATGATGTGCAACACGGTTATTAAGGTTGCAGAAAGCTCTAAAGGAACAAAATTCATGGAGAGCAAAGAAATAGTTGGAAGTGTCTGTATGGAGCTCAGAGCTGAATAAGGTAGAGATATTTAAGCTGTAATTAATTAATGACTGCAGCTTCAAGCTGGATTACAGACAGGTATCCAGTTTCACCTTTTATTAGGCCGTACTTTCTTCTTGATTACATTAGTTGTGATTAATATAAATATATTTGAATTCTTCACAGTTGTGTGACATTTACAGCAGAATTCCTTGAGGGTTTGTCCTAAAGCACATTGTACAAGGAGCAATAAATTCCTTTTCTAAGTATTCAACCATGAGCTGCTCGCACAGAGTGAGGGAAGGGTCTCAAAGCAGTGGGAAACAACTCCACAATCCCCACAAACTGCAGCTTAACATTAGAGAAATGTACAGAAATGATCACTGCAGGTTTTCCAGCCAGATTCTTTAAGCCAGAAGTAGAACCTATTTTTCATTTTTTTTGTTTTTAGAAAATGGCTTCTCTCTAATCATAGAATTATGGACTGGCTTGGGTTGGGAGGGACCTTAAAGCCCATCCATTTCCACCCCCTGCCATGGGCAGGGACACCTCCCACTGTCCCAGGTTGCTCCAAGCCCTCTCCTAGAAACTGTTTGGAAGAGTAAGAACACAACAGAGAAATAAAGAACAAATCAGAAGCTCAGGCACAGGCAAAGGATTTTAGTGGGCACAGACAGAGGACAAGGAACATAAAAGAAACCGATAAAAATGCTGATGAGAAGAGTCAGGAGCTGCTGGGAGAAGCAGCCATTCATCAGGGCCATGAGGAATAGGCAGGGACCTGAAAAGGAATTTTTCCTCATAACTCTCTAGCAATCTTGCAGGGTCCCTGGGGTCCTTATTGTTAAAGAAATATTTCTTTAGGAGCAATAAATGCATTCTATCAGAATAATACATTGCTTAACGATAAGGACAGGCCAAAATCCCCCAAACTTCCAGACTAATGGAGGGAATATTGCCCTGGGAAACAGAACAACTGGATTGTCTTCCCAGTGCTCTCCATGGTCTGAAAAAAGTGGGATATCCTGTTTTTACATAATGGAAAAACTTCCAGAAAAATTCCAAAGCCCTAAACAACCACTTCTCAAATATTTCTTGAGACACAGAGAAGTTCCTGTCTATTGGTTACTACTTGAAGGAAAAAATGAGCAATATTATTTTTTTCAGCTTGCAAATGGAGCCAACAGTTGTTTAAGGATATAATTTCGTGCTTGGAAAGAAGCCATCCCACAATATCTTTATGCTAATTAGGGGGAAAAATCCTCATCAATGTCACTAGGATTAAAACCAAATTTGAAGGTCAAGAAGCCCAGTCTTACCTGTGCTCTTAGGGCAGAAAAAAGGAGCACGGAGAGAAGAGGAAAAGGTGGAAGGTTCCAGGTGGTGTCAGTGCTGTGGGTTGATCCCATGGCTGCTGAAAGAAGTTCCACCCTGGAATGTTGCCTTTGAGACAACAATAAAACAAAAAAGAAAATGCTCCCTCTTCCCTTTCATCCTAATCAAAGCAGCAGAGCTGTCCTCAGCATTGCTTTAATCTTTGTTTTCAGCAGTAGTTTCTGGTTTTCTCCATAGTTACATTATCACACTCCAAAAACATGGGGACAACTCCCTCGGAGCAGCCAAAACAAAGAGAGGAGCTGCTGCTCTGGGCCCCACCTGGACTGAGCTGAGGGCTCTCATCTCACCGGTGAATCCCCAGGGATGGACCAGCACTGCCTCTGCGGTGCCCCCACGTCCACCTGAAAGCAGGAAAACAGACCCATGACAGCAGGAAAAGCCCTCCTGAGCATGCCAGGGGCTGATTCCGTGCTGTCCAGCAGGGATGAGGAGGAAGGAATGCTGCAGCACTGGGAGCAATCCCAGCTTGGATGCGGCCTCCGACCTCCTGCTTGTGCATCACCACTTCTGGATGAGCTCCAGGGCTGGCTCTGGGGTTTGAACACCCAGGAGTGTGAGGGATGGAATTCAGCAGCTCTGGCAGACACCCCAAGGAGAGATCATCCCTGTTATCTGCCCTGGCAAGTGGAGACAGGGGATCTGGGAATCCAAGGTGAAGCCTGGAGTGGAGCTGCCTGTGTGCCCTGGATATCAGGGCAGGAGTCCCTGGAGTGGATGTTTGATCTCTGTTGAGTCTCACCCTTCACCTTATCTGTTATTTCACTGTTCCCTGGGGCAGTAAAAGAGTTTATTTGGCATTTGCGCTGCCCCATCCCTGATATTGGTGCTGATCATGGCAAATCCACTGCATCCCCACAAGGGCAGATCCTTCCCTCCAGGAGCAGGGCAGGAGAGGGGTGTAACACAAACGGTCCTTCACAAACACCTTACAGGAGTCACTTTTGACTGATCCTTTTGACTGGCCCATAAAAATAAGGCCAATTTATTGAACAGTACATTTTAAAGCTCATCAAATACTAGCAAGGAAGTACACGATTTTTATTCATGAGCTGCAGGTGATTCGAATGTTTTCCTTCAGGAGGACTGGAACCCCTGTGTTAGAATCCATTCAGTTTAGCCAGAAAAAGACTTTTTTCACAAGGGGGAGTTTACATAATCCACAATAATTTTAAGGAATCCTGAATGCTGCAATTTGCTTTTTTTCCTCATAGCTCTCTTGATCAGTTTTATTTCTCTGCCTGAAACTTCCTACTCCTAATTCTGCTGTCCCATGTTCAGTGTCACGTCTGTTGCATATTTATCATGAGCTTCTCATCTTTCTTATCTTTCTCATCTTTCCCTCATTCTTGCAGCCTCCCAAACAAAGCAGAAAGCAATCAGACAGCGGAAAATCCCCAAACAGAGAAATCAATGTATGCTACAGCTCGATGCCTCTCTTTTGAGTCTTGCTCTCAGCCTCTGGAGCTCAGCACTTTTATCTATTTTGAGCCCATAGTCTGTGATTTTCCAGGCCTCTTCGTAACGCTGCTTTTCAAAGTTACTTTGTGCTACTTTGTGAAACGTTTTGGTTAAAGTTTCCCTGCCAGGGCAGTTGGCGATGGTGCCCAGGGCCAGGGCCTCGTCCAGCTGCAGGGCCTCCATGTAGTGCTGCACTGCTGCCTCCTCCTCAGCCAGGGCCAGCAGCAGGAAGCCCTGGCAGCAGCGGTCCCCAGCCCTTGTTTTTGGGCTGTTACAGCCGTGCCCTTGGAGCACTTTTTCCATGTCTTTCAGAGCGCTCTCATACTTTTTCAGGTGCATCAGGCAGGCAGCTCTGCGGCGCAGGTACCTGGGGCTGTCTCTGCTGGCCAGCACAGCCAGGCTGTGATAGCCCAGAGCCTTCTCGTAGTGATGGCCTTTCATCAGCACCTTCCCTTCCTGGGCCGCTGCCTGTGGGGACAGAGTTAATCCGTGATAGTTAAGAAAGGGAAAAAAATAGCGGAATATCTAATCTGGACTGGTCATAGACACAGACACTAAGAAATCGTAGTTATTTTGTCAAATGTTGGAATTGCATCTAGCTGGGGAACAAATAATTGGTGTATTTTTGCATATAGATAAGATATAAAACTCCTGGATCACTGGGCACTCGCTGTTATCTCAGGAGATTCTCAACTCCTCTCCTTTGTTTCTGACAGAATTTCTTCTGAATTCGTTTACATTCCATAGGAATGATGAGCAAAAAGCTGCCTGGACCAACAGGACCAGGTGCTGCCCCACAAATGCTGGCGCTAAAAAATGAAGTTTTTTGTCTCTACTGGAGCTTACCCAAGCTGTAGGGAAAAAAGGCAAACTGGTGGCTTTGCTAATTGTTAATCTCGAATGCAATTTGAACTCTCTGCCCTCATCTGAAGGGAAAAACAACAACAAGAAAATAGAGAAGGCAGAAAGAGCCATACAATTTTTAAGTTCGTGGAGGTCAATAAAGAAAACTCCATTAGAACTATTTGCCTCAAATGGATTTCTCATTATTTCCCTTTATTGGTAATAAATAAAGCTTTTAACGTGCTGCAGCAGAGTGAATATTCAAGTTATAAACAAGGCTGCCATCAGCAGCTGAGGGCTTACAAAAGGCTGAGCCAAACAAACTGAGGCTTCAAGCAAAGGATAAATGTTTCCATCCTCCTCATTTCATGGAGTAACTCCTGAATTGGATGCAGAAATCCAGTTAGCCGAGCCACTGTCTCTGTAGCCACACTTGGCAGCCAGGTCAGGTCCTCCAGTCTCTTTGTGTGCCCCCTTTGTTTTGGCTGCCTGAGTTCAGGATTGATTGCTGTCTGCCGGGACTGAGGAAAACAGGTTCTGCAGGAAAGGGATCAATACTGCAGGGCAAGTCACAGCACCTCATCTAAGAGCAGTGGCATGAAATAATTCAGCCTCTCCTCATGGTTTATGAGGAATTCTGCCCCAGTTATTTCGTTATAATGCATATAATATATATTTTTTTTGCTATTTTGCTTGACAAAGTCATATTTATTAAAGAGTCTCTCAGAAATAGCAATAGGACCTCTCTCCAGATATTGTCAACCCCTGGCTTTAACAATTCTGGCCATAAATTTTCAGGCAGCCTGTCCAAACCCATCTCAGATGTCTTGTGTGCATTTGAAGAACAGCACAATGACTTTGTCCTTCGAAATGTTTTTAAAGCAACCACTCGATGCAAGTGCCCCCTCAGTGGCAGGAATTTAGCAGGGATGAAGGTGGAATTGCAGCTGCGTGAGGAGCATCCTGGCAAGAGAAGGTGGGTTTTTTTCCCCTAGAAATTCCAAAGTTCTGGATCACATTGATCCAAGGAACACAGTGCAGTTCCTCAAAATACCTTGTGTTTGTGTAGTTCAATTGTCATTTTTCAGCCTCTAAGGTGCATTTGTTGTCTCAAAGGCAGAAGAAAACACAATTGTTGTGGTTGTACTGAATGATGAATCTGCTGCTGGAGGTTTCAGTGCTCTAACCTGGGGCATTTGGGGTTATTGCACCACAGGCAATATTGCATTTATTCGCTGAGCCACTGCTTGGACTCCTTCACATTTCCCTGAGAGTCTCCAAATCAAGGCATGGGATTCTGCCTTTCCTGCCACACTCGGAGAAAAAATCCCATCTGAAAATAAAGGATTCCCTTTCATCCTTACTGATGGAGTAAGGTTGGGCAGCTGCATTCTAGATTCTCTTTTGGCTCTGCCTGACTTTAGGCACCTGAGCTGGGACATTTTTGGTGTGCAACAGAAAAGGATTAATCAGCAACTTGGACATTGTCTCCTAACAAAGATAAAGATGAAAACCAGGTTTATGGAAAGAAGGTTTAGAAGGACATGGCACAGCTGAGTTCAGCTGTTCCCTGCACGTGGCCTTGGAGAAGCACTTTTGTCGTCAGCCTCGTTGCAGGTGACCTGGAAGGGCAGGAAAATCTGTGGAGTCCATTCCAGGGGATCTCGAGTCCAACTTGTCACTAAAGGTTTGATTTTGGCTTCCAGACTGAAATAATTCAGGTGCCACCTGGAAAGGGCCATGAGTGGATCCCTGGATTAGGTCCCTGTGTCCCTTTCTTCCACCTATTTGCCTCACTGAGTGACAAAGGACTGACCATACACACATTTTTGTGGCATTTTTGGTTCCAGTCCCTAGGGACAAATCTTATGATTTAACCAGGGTTCAAC
The DNA here is from genome assembly GCA_013397775.1 of Eulacestoma nigropectus. NCBI lineage: Eukaryota > Metazoa > Chordata > Aves > Passeriformes > Eulacestoma > Eulacestoma nigropectus. The sequence continues at coordinate 107,331 of VZTE01001957.1, forward strand.
TCCTTAGAAAGAAAAAGAATGAGGAGTTTACTGGACATGGAATTATGGCCAAGGGTTAGTCCCTGAGCAGTAAATCCCAGCTGATAAACTGATAAACTCTGAGCTTTGGGAGAGGGTTGGGTGTTTTGAGAAGAGTTCGGAGCAAGCCTTTCCTTCTCCACCTGCACGTGCCATGAAGGGCATGTGGAATGGCAACTTCACCTCATTCTGGCACAGACCATGCAGGTTTGGAGACCCTTTTTGTAGGAATCTGGATATCCACGGAAGCTGCAGCCCTGAGGATCTGTGTGAGGGGTTGGGAATCAGTTGTGCATTTACCCCCTGACTTAGGAAACCCAAGGGTTGAAGCTGCACTAGCAGCGAGCAAACTCCCTTCCTCTGACCTTTTGCAGCTTAATAAATCTTTCAGATTTCTATTTCCCATGGGGCTCTCCCAGTTGTTTACAAATTTCTCAGCATGGGACCCCTTTGACTATAAATAATGGGAGAATTTTATTGCTTTGTTTTCCATGAAAAAAAAACAAACCAGTACATCAAGGAGCCCTCTCCTTCCTCCACCCTTTCCTATCCAGCTTATGGAGAACTAATTTTAGCTCTTCAGACCTGGCTCCAGGATAATGATGACACGTTTTTAAAATGCCTGTAATTCCAAATACTCCGAAAAACAATGTGGCAGAAATGCTTTTGTGCTGGAGTGCTGGGTGTAAACTCTGAACTGCCCTTTTCCTACCTGGGAAATGCAGGAACAGGGTTCCTCTCTCTCCCTGTGTAGGAACCATGGCAAAGTCAGGCCATCATTGGGAATTTAGCACTAATTCTGTCTGTAAGCTTTTTTAACTTTGCTTTCACTGAGATCTTCCTTTCACAAACCAGAATAACCTTGCAGGCAAAAGGAAGTGCTGCTGGGAAATCCTTTGAGGTACTGGGCAGGTGGATGAAACAATTCCTTCCCCACCCCAGAGAGCACACACTCATCCCCTGGTCACAAAATACATCTAAAACCCCCCAGGTGCTCGAGTTCAAACATGTACTAGTTGAACAAAAGCATAAGATGAAAGAGAGCAGTGTTTTCTTTTTAAACTTCCAACGTTGGTGTTGGGCTCCAGTTCTGAAATCAGCCTGAGCACACCTCTTGTCTCAAGCAGAGGAATCTCTCACGATAAATAAGCCACAGTGAGGGGTTTTATTTCAGACACAGCTGCCAAAAAGAGGCAGAAATAGGTTCCTCTCCCATTTTAAAGGCTTCACTCACCTGTGGCACCAGAGGGTTCTCACACATCAGTGCAGTACAAGCCAAACGAAATTTAGTTTGTTTTTTCTTCTCATTTTTCTTTTCATATTGACAGCAAAGAACATCCCTCCTGTGCCGCCTCGGGAAGCAGCACGGATGGACTGGGCTGTGAGGCTTCCCCACAGAAGGAGGGATGTGGCAGCAGGGGAAATTCAGCTGTAAAATGTGTCTTCATTTACAGACACCTCCTTAGGGCCTCCCTAGTCACAGTCTCAGTTGTTCCTTTATCAACTTTCTAAAGTGGAAGATTGCAAATTGCCTCTGAAATCTTCCAACTCTTCCCCCTAAGACAGAACTTTTTACATTATTTAAAAGAGGGGGGCTCTTTTCTCTGTAATGGGGCATGTCTGGGGACTGGTAAATTAATACTTGTTTACTTATATCCTCCTGCTGTTCTGTTAAAATACATTCCAAGGGCTCCTCTTGCTGCATTAAGGATATCAGCATGTTGTTTGTTTTATAACCTGGGAGAGAGCATAACAATATAGCTTCTCACCAGGGTGCACACCAGCAACAAATTGAATAAAAGGAAGCAAACTGATTCTCAGAACACAGAGCTTCTGGGTAATCAGAATTGCAGATGCTTGGCTGAATGTTAAAACTCTTCGCCATCAATCTGACCTTGTCCTGTCTTATTATTGGAGATACTTTCTGGGTGTGCTTTGGGGGAGAAGCTTGAAAAAATGCTGAATAAGAAATACGTGGGGTGGACCAGAGCTACGTGACATTTTTGTGTCAGTTTTAGCTGAGAAAACCAACGTCAAAGCCTTTCCTTTTATAAAAATGTGAACATATTAAAAATCCTAAATGTTGCACAAAAGAGCAAGAAGGATGGAAGCATTTAATGCCACTGAATTGAAATATTCAGTTTAATTTTACCAAGAAAATGAACAAAACATGAACCCCCCTTCACCAGGAGCCATCCAGGAGCTCCATGTATCCCTCAGAGTTCAACAATTAGCAGTGATCTTGTTAAATTCCTACCTCCTGCCCTTCACATCCCCTGAATTCCAGCATGGGCATCACCAGGTCTCGTGCCAGGGAGGCCAACAAGGAATTCTGAGTGTTCAGGTGTGGCAATGATGGATTATTAGAGACTGATCAAGGTCACTGCAATGGAAGAAGTTTGGCTCCAACTCCCTGAGCTGGCTGGAGGAAAAGCCAATTTGCGCCCTGTCCATGTGATAAACCTCTGCCCACACACTTCTCAAGGCAGGGAGAAATCCCTGCAAGCCCAGTTTTTTTCCCAATCCTTTCCCCACTGAATCCACGGATGTGGGATCAAAAAAATAAGGGTTGTACCTGAGCGAGATGCTGCTGTTGCTTGGTGTCTACAAAGTTCAGGAGAAAGGCCGTGTCCTTTTCATCTCTCCTGGCCAGGGCGCTGAGCGGGGCTGCTGCCTCTGCCACGCTCCTGCTCTGCAGCTGCAGCACAGCCAGGCGAGCCCTGGCACAGTCCTCAGCAGGACAGTGGCCAAAGGCTTCCTGCAGGTGCTTGAGGGCCTCTTGGTGCCTTCCTGTTGGGGAACACCAGCACAAGCTGCATAACCCATCCCATGGGGAGGAAGGCACCGAGAAAACTCAGCAAAGCAGGGTTCAGGCAGCCAGTCCCAATCTAAAGGTGTTAATTACATTATACCCTTTCCCAAAATGCTTTCAAACTTCTCTTGAGAAGCACCATCCAGCATTATCCAGCACCATCCAGCAATACACTCACCATTTAACATCCACTTCTATCCACTGACATGTGGACAGCGATGTTGTTGTGTCAGAGAGTTTTAGCTAAGAAAGCCAGCCTCAAAGCCTTTCATTTTATACAAATGTGAACATATTAAAAATCCTAAATGTTGCACAAAAGAGCAAGAAGGATGGAAGCATTTAATGCCACTGCATTGAAATCTTCAGTTTCGTTTCACCAAGAAAATGAAGCCTCATTCACCAGGCCTGCCCAGCTGTGCTGAAGGACAGGAACTCACCGTTTGCCATCAAAACATCGGTGTAGAAGATGTGATGTTGTGCAGCCTGGCAGATTTTGGTCAGTGCTTTTGCCATCGTGAGAAGGCCCCTGAGGGTTTCTTCTCCTGGGAGGTCTTTGGTGGCCACGAGCTCGGTGAGAGCGGCCCTGCCGTGCTGGAGGAGCCACCCAGTGACCAACCCTTGGGCTTCAGGCTTCAAGGACAGGATTGCTGGGATCACTGCCCCTGCCTCCACCTTCAGTGCTGAGGTCAGATCTTGCACTGCCTCCTGTGGAAAAATAACACCAAGGAAAGAAATGGAAGCAATAATTAAGTATTGATCATTTGTTCTTTCAGCTGCTTTCTGTTCTCTGCTGAACCATAGAAAAACTTTGCTCTTCCCTGTCCTTGTGCTGCTTCTTTTCCATTTGCAAAGATGACAGGAGATCATAAAGGCAGGTTTGAATGAGTGTTTGCAAAGTGTTTTAAACTCCTTGGGTTATCACTGAAAATCATGACCAAGGTTTAGTCTTCCTCTCTCTAGCCTTGGGAAAGAAATCAGTAAAGTCAGGTGGGCTGTTCATGCACCCAGCCAAAGCCAGAGCCTTCAGCTGCCCAACTCCTGATTCCAGTGATTCCCTGACAAATTCTGTGATACCTTACACTCATATTGTTCAATACCCTCAGAAAAATCAGCAAAGCCCCACAAGGACAGTACCTTCTGCTGCCTCAGAGCGAGGTGAACGAACCCTCGGCCACTCAGAGCTTGCACATTCTTGGGGTCTTCCTTCAGGACGGCATTAAAATCAAAAATGGCAGTTTTCATCTGGCCAAGGCGCCCATAGCATCGGGCCCTGGTGAGAAGGCAATCCTTGGCATAACCACCTGGATGACAGGGATGCAGCCATGGTTACTGCAAGGATACCCACAGGAAGCTATAAAAAAACTCCACTTGGCCTGAGGATACCTCAGGATGAAGTACAATGAGAGTTTGCTTAAGTGGAAGTTTCCTTTATTTTTGTTGCAAGCGGAATTCCTACCGCATGTTATCAGCCACGAGTTTAAAGGAAAAAAGAATCTGTGTCAGGTTGGAGTGGGAGCAGCACAAATGAGAGGAGAAGCTCTAAGAGGGAGATCTGTGACTATGTGAGAGTGGAGGCACGGAGCCACTTGGCTGTTTCAATAAAGTGGAGTCAGAATCATGGAATAGTTTGGGTTGGAAGGGACCTGAGAGAGCCCATAACCCCCTGCCAGGGGCAGGGAAGGTACACATTGTTTTGGATAAATGAGTTATCCAGATGGGACTGACTAATTCCCTGCCAGACTCAATATGCACTGGGATTTGTGATACTGAGCTGCTTTTTTTTCCCTCTGCTTTCACGCAAGTGCTGCCCAAAGAAATACATAGAGTTGTCAGTAAAAATCCTGCTCCCTCCACTCCCTGCCTGCAGAGCACTTCTCTCCCTGCCATCCACATATCCCTTCCTTCCAAGGCAATTTCGATAAGGATCTTAACATGCCCAGGGTTGCAATCAATAACTGTGGCATCCAATATTGGAGGATAAATCATCAGTGCCACTGGAAATATGTTTTCATAGGGAGGTCAGCAAATGCAGCTGCCTGCAGCGATCAGCCAGCAGACAGGCTCCAAGCAATTCCTCTGCAGTAATGAGGCTTTTTCTCCCTCCTGATCTGCTCCAAAACTTCTGTACCAAAGGTTATTATCACTCTGGAGCTCTACCAGTTGGCTCCTCTAAAGACAATTTCTATTTCTTAACAAGCATCTGTTCTAGCAGGTGGGGAGCTGATAAGCTGGAATGCACGGGCTGTGAAATGGAACCATCTCCAAGCAATTACCAGGGTTTTTATTCCATTTCCATGAGCTAGTCTTTCTTCTTCTCAGTGCTGCTGTCATAACATTTGCTCAGAGTGAAAGGCAGATTTCCATACAAACATGGTTTTACTTGGAACACGCCAGAAGCATTTCCATGTCAGCCTGATGTCTCTCCTTAGGGAAAGCTGGGGTGGTGAAACGCGTGAGGGGCTGCATTCACTCCTTTGCACAGGAGCTACACGAGCTGGGCGAAGAAAAGGGGCTGATGTCCCTGTAGAACTGAGCTGAACCCATTTCAAGGAATTAACAATTCATTTAGTTATTGTTTAATTACACCACTTCATGGCCCAGATGAATCTGCTGTTTGAGGTGGCAGAGGAGATCTGGCTGGACATCCTGTCCCACCCACGTGATTTCCCTTCGGAGCAAATCCCCACTGGCATCCTGGTGTCCTACCTGCAGCAAGGATGGCAAAGGACAGGTGGGCAATGGCCTCTTTGATGGCAGCACCCTCCTGTTTGCCCTTCAGGATGGCCAGGGCTCGCCAGCGGCAGTGGCTCTGCAGCAGCTTTCGGTCCTCGTCCTGGAAAATGTCCAGGATTGGCAGGAGGCAGGAGGAGTCTCCAGTTCTGATCACTCTCTTTAGCAGCTTAAGGATGGGAGAGGAAAAGGCAGCGGAGAAAGAGTTGCATGAGGAGATGTGAGGCTGTGTGTGAGACCGTTGTGCCCCTCCCCAGCTTCCTCACCTCTCCCTGGGGCTTCAGCTGGCCAAGGACCTCAAATCTCCCTGATTTATCTCCTCAGCTGGCCCTGGTGTGAATGCAGGTTGGAGGAAACAGGAATTCTTATCTTTCCTCACCACCACTGCAGCTGTGGAAATAATTCTGGGCAAATACCTGGAGCTGCCTGGTTAGGGCAGCATCTGCTCCATGCTGGCAGTGGGGTGTTTCTATACATACAGGATGATTGCCCAAAAGAACAATGTGGAACACAAGGATTCCAGTGACCCTTTTGACTGCAAAATCGAAACCAGTGAATTAATGGAAAATCAGGGAAGTGCTGTGCCTTATTTTTAGTATTGTTCTTGGGAATCTGGGAAAAGCAGGGATTCAAACCCACAAACTACTGTCCTCCTGGAAAAGAATCCTGCCTGACCTTCGGTATCGTTGCCTCAACAAGCACTTTTTTTACTGCATTTCCAATGAAAATGTATCAAAAGATGTTTTTTACAGGTATTTAAATCTGAGCCAGAGAAGCCTGGACAAGAACAAATCTATCCTGATGTACCAGACACATCCCCCGAACTCATTACTTTCTCTATTTTATTAATAGATAAAAGTGATTGGCATCTGACAGGCGGGATAAAAACATTTTGAAGAGAAATTTTTAGATGTTCCATGTAGAACCTGCAGGAGAAGCTGCAGATGGAAATCCAGCTTCCAAAGGCAGCACTCTCATAAAGCCACACCCTTCATTAACAGCCTTCCCAAAGGCAGCAAATTACAGCAAACTTTTATTTTTTACAGGGAGTAGCAAAGTGCTGACAGTAAAACCTTTCTCTTTATGGGTTAGCAGAATTTTTGTGGCATTTTAAAAAAAATACAATAGTTCCCTCTGATGGCAGAGCCTGGGAGTTCAGCTTTGTGATCCTGGGTAGGAGAACCAACCTGCTAGAACGGCTTTCAGGATTTCAAGCACGATTTATCAGCACTGGAGAAAAAAATCTGCAGACTGATATCGGAGCTTCAGGGTTTGTGTCTTTCCTCTCCAATGCTTCGTTAGGATAATCAGGAAGGTGGCACTTGTGCCTTTTTTTCTCCAAGGGAACATTCCCAATCCCATAATGTTGTCCCCAGGGACAGGATGCTCTGCCTGGTTAAAGTGCTAAGAAATGACATTAAAAAGCACATGAGGAATGAGCTGGATTTAGCTGTGAGTCCTTGTGTGGCCTTTTGGACACAAATTCCCACGATTCTATGATTTTATGGTGTTATCAGCCCTGTATTTACACCTTCAAAGTGCTGCTAGAGGTTCTGCACGTGGGCTCAAAGTTTCCCTGGGTCACAGCTCTCCCTGTTGCTATGTGGGGAACTCCTAACAGCACAGTTTAGTTATAAAGGGGAAATACACCCAAACCAGTGAGCATGGGGATTAATCTGTAATTTCACTGCGGTCTGGGACAAGCAGGAGGGAATGACCCTCAGGATGAGGCTTTCCAGGTGCTCCTTACCTGGTTTCCATCGTACACAGAGCCCCTCCTGAGCTGCAGCAGGGCCAGCCTGGCCAGCACAGGAGCCCTCTGGGGGTTTCTGGAGAGGGCCAGTGCCAGCAGCCTGTGGGCTTCTTCCCCACGGCCCATCTGGTACAGGGCATCAGCACACAGGATCCGGGATGCCTCGTCAGAGCTGTCCAGCTCCACCAAGAGAGAAGCCAGCTGGAAAACCCCAGGGGCATCTCTGGAGGGGAAAAGAGCCAACAGAACAAAACACCTTCAAGGTTAGGAATGTGCACAGCCCTGTCTGCTTTTTCTGAAGGGAAACTGAGTTGCCTCCTGGGTACCTCTTCTTCTGGAGCATCATCTGTCCTTCCTCCTGGAGGACCTTCAGCAGCAAGCCCCTCTGGTTCCACGGCACATAAGACTTGATGGTGAAGATGGTTTCTTCCAGCTTTAACTGGCAGGCTGTGATATAATCCAGGGCTGTCAAGTAATTGCTGCCACCAGAAACCCGGATCAGCCCACGCCCACACAGGGCTTTGATGCAGCTGTTGGGATGTGGGGAATCGTGCTCGATGACCCTCTGGAAGTCCTGCAGGGCTCCCTGGTGGTCCTGGGTGTGGAGGGAGCAGAAGCCTCGCAGTGCCAGCAGGGTGTTGTGGTAAGTGTTCTGCTCTGCTGCCAGCAGCTGCTCACAGATGGCCAGGGCGGCCCCGGGGCATCCCTGCAGGAGGTGACAGTCTGCCAGCCGGACACTGAGCTCCCGGCTGGACCCTGGGCAGATGTGCAGGAGCAGCTGGATTGTCTGGATGACAGGAGGGAGCAGCTCAGTGCCACGATTGCCCCTGAGCTCAGCCCGAGCACGCACAGCCTCCCTGTACGCTGCAAACCTCCCCTCCAGGGCAGCTCTGGCCTGCTCCTCGATCTTCTCAGCATCATGGGGCGAGAAAAGCTCTTCAAAGCATTTCATTGCCCGGCCAGGGTCTGCTGCAAAGGCTGCTGCTAAATCCTGCATCATTTCCTGCGTCCATCCGCCCAGGAAGAAATACCCAGCAGCTCGTTCCAGGAGCAGAGCCAGAACGTCCTCACCTCTGAGATCCCCAGCTGAGAAGCCCTGGAGGGCCTGGGTGCAAACAGCCACACACTCCTGAAATTTGCCTGTTTTCAGGAGGTGAGCTGCCCGTGCCCTGCACACCCAGGTGTGCCCCGGTGCCACCGCAGCCAGGAAGCTGTAGCAGTCACCCAGCCACTGCTGCAAGGACCTGCAGCCTGGGCTTTCCTCCTGGCACGTGGAGAGGTGATCAGAGAAAGCCTGGACGACCTGGGGCAGGTGCTCCCTTTGCCTGCTGCACACGTAGGCCACCGCCTCCGTTTGATGCAGCACGAAGGCTTGGACGTAATCCACGACTCCCTTCCCAGCCTGCGTCCCTGAGAGCACCCGGGCCAGCGCCCTCAGCAGCAGCAGCTCCATGGAATCCCTCGGCTTAGCCTCGAGCAGGAGATTGCATTTGCTCACCACCTCCTCCGAGCACCCTCGCCGGAGCAGGGCCTCCAGCTCGTACACCGAGGCCACCACGTTGTTGGGAATCAGGGTGGAGAGGAACATCGCAGCTATTCCCACACTGAGGGACACCACGGCCAGGTTCCTGCTCTGGATCTTGGGGATCTGACCCGTGCCTCTGCACCAGGCCTCCAGGGTGGCCACCACTCGCTCCCAGAGCCCGTGGCCCAAGGCCTTCACTCTCTGCACTGCTGTGGGGGCACAGCAGCTGAAGGCAGCCAGGTAAAAAGCGGTGGCTGCTGGAAATTCCTGCTGGGAGAGGTGCTCGTCCCCTTCCCCGCAGAGCAGGGCGGCGAGGTCCTCGGGGGACATTTTCTGTGCTTGGGCCTTCACCAAGCAGCATCACAGGTGGAACATGGCTGCGGCCTGTAAAACACAAATGAGCAGCTGTGGAGAAGAGTTTTAGCAGAAAATCAGCAGTGAGGGGCTGTGGAGCAGAATTTTAGCAGAAAATCGGCAGTGAGGAGCTATGGAGCAGAGGTTTAATAGAAAATCAGCAATGAGGGATTGTGGAACAGAGTTTTAGGAGAAAATCAGCAGTGGGGGGCTACGGAACACAGGTTTGAGAGAAAAATCAGCCATGAGGGGCTGTGGAGCACAGGTTTGAGAGAAAATCAGCAGTGAGGGGCTGTGGAGCACAGGTTTGAGAGAAAATCAGCAGTGAGGGGCTGTGGAGTACAGGTTTGAGAGAAAACCAGCAGTGAGGAGCTGTGGAGCACAAGTTTGAGAGAAAATCAGCAGTGAGGGGCTCTGGAACACAAGTTTTTCTGCTTGCGGGGTGGGGGCAGCTTTCCAAATGCCAGATATCAGCAAGCCCAGGTGCTGTGAAAAGCCAAGGTTTGGTCACTGCCAGGTTTCTTGGGGAGTAAAGCCGTGAGGAGAAACATCACAGAGGTTCTCGGTCCCCAGGCAGGTTGGAAAGCACCCACATCCCCTGGTCAGCGTTCTCTGCCCTTGGAATGAGGCTGGGACACCCATTTGATAAATCTTTAATCACCAATGTCGCCGCTGGTGGAGGACATGGAGGAGACAGAGCCACACCTTGATACCTCACCCGCCCCTTACCTTTTCCCTCGGCCTGGAGAAAGGAGGAGAAAATCCGCTCTTTTCCACCCAGCGGGAAGGACGAGGCTCCCGCCCCTCATCCCGCACACCTGGGCCCGGCCCCGCAGGTGAGGCGGGAGCGCGGATACCTGAGAGGGGACGAGCTCGGCGCTGCGGCGGGGCCGGAGGGATGGAGGGAGGGAGAGAAGGAGGAAAGGAAGGAGGAAAGCAGGGAGGGAGGGAGAACAGGGCAGGAGCGGGCGCTGTTGCCGGGAGACAGCAAACACTGCCCGGTCCGGCTGTCCTGCGGGGCGGGGACGGGCACGGGGACCGTGCCTGCGCTTCTCCCTCCTTATCCCGAGGGACCGGGCGGGATGCACATGGGAATGGCCAGGGAAAGGATCCCCCTCGCCTCAGGGAAAGGATCCCCCTCATCTGAGAGAAATGATCCCTCACCTTGGGGAAAGGATCTTCCTCATCTGAGAGAAATGATCCCTCACCTTGGGGAAAGGATCTTCCTCATCTGAGAGAAATGATCCCTCACCTCGGGGAAAGGATCCCCCTCACCTCGGGGAGAGGATCCCCCTCATCTGAGAGAAATGATCCCTCACCTCGGGGGAAGGATCCCCCTCACCTCAGGGAGAGGATCCCCATCACCTCGGGGAAAGGTTCCCCTCGGACCTCGGGGAGAGGATCTCCGTCACCTTCAGGAAACTAGCCCAGGCCATGACCCTCAGCAGGACAAGATATAGGGAATTACTTACACAAACCAGCAAATTCTGTGGTGCAGCCTGCACTTTTAACCTTATTTTTTATTAATAAGCCTTATTTTTTAATTATAGATGTTATTTTTAATAGTAACCCCTTATTTTTGAATAACAACTCTTACTTTTTAAATAATAACCTTTATTTTTAAATAATGACCCTTATCTTTTAAATAATAACCCTTATCTTTTAAATAATAACCCTTATTTTTAAATCATAACCCTTATTTTTTTTAACAATGAAAGTGTTTTTAGCAGTAAATCAACTCTGTTTTTAGGCCTGTTTAGCCTGATGATGTCCCTTTAAGCCAGGGCCACTCTGAAGTCCAACTCTTTCTTTCTCCATGTTCTTCGACATTCAAAAGAGTAAAAAAACCTTCTATGATGGATGGAGATTTTTTGACACTTTATTAAGAGTTTGCCCATTATGTTGATTTGATTACTTTCACTTTAATTACCCTAATTAGCCATCAAGATATAATTTAGCATTGCTGTCACATCGGGCCACAGGTGATATTGCCAGGAAAGACTCAAGGGCACAAAAGAAGCAGTTCTGAAATAGAAATCACATTAAGGGGAGCTGGGTTGCTCAAACGCCTCTGCCCCTCCTCGGAGGCTCAGGCAGAGCTTGTGGGAATAAAACCGGGACCGGAGCCTCCGCTGGAGCCTGGTCCAGGCTGCAAAAATCATTACCCATCATCTGACTTTGCTGCATGACTGAGTGGGCTGGAAGTTGCTTCCAGCCACGTTTTGCCCGTAGATACAGAGAACGTGAGGATGGCAGTGTCCTCCATCCATCATTTCCAGCTGGAAAAGTCCGGTTTGGATAAGGATGCCGTGTGCTCCCTGCTGTACACGGATGGTTTAGGGGATGCTGTGCTTGGCCAGAAAGGCAGCAGCCACATGAAACGTTATTTTGTTGACTTTAGGTGATTAAAATACAACCAATTTTACGTTGTGTATCAAACTTAAATCAATTTAGGTTCCTAACTTTGGACCTTGAAGGAATAAGAGGAGCAACATCTAAGGAGCTCAGTGGAAAAAGAGAATATTTCTCTGTGCCCTGGTGGGATCCCCGAGTGTGTGAGTGTTTAAACCTGTTGTTGTAAGAGGTGGAACCAGCAATGTCACTTAAAGGTTCTTCTCAAGCCCCCAGACAATTTGCTGTGTGTCCTGTGGGGTAGATAAAACCAGCTCCTTCCCTAAAAGGATCATAAAAACACAGGGGAGGGGGGGAAAAGTGTGGAGATGTTTATCTAAACATTAAATATTAAGTCTGCTCCCCACTCATTAAATAGTAACTCTACTACAACAGCTCCTAGGGATGTCTCTGATTACTGATGAATTTTTAAAGGGAGGTGGGTAAGGAGGGAGTAAACACAGCCCAAGTTTGCAAACTTTGTTTTTTCCTGCTTTGCAGAGCAGGAGGTGCACAAACACACCTGCAACAGCATGACAGAGACAGGGCTGAGAAATCTTGCACTTATTTATTTTAAAAGCTCTCAGTGCCTGCAGTGTAACAAGTCCCTTCCTTTATAGCTTTTAAATGCCACGTGTAGCTAGGGCTGAGAAACCAGCAATTTGGGGTTGAAAATCTGGCTTGAAAGAAGAGGAGCAGGATGAGCTTTCTTCGTCAGAAAGAAGTATACTGGAGTGGGGTATTAATGAAGTGAAGAAATCTTTGATTTCTTTGATGACTGTTTTTCACTCTGAGCTCTACCTGGGCTGGAGAGCAGACACCAAATTCTGCTCTCTTTGGGCTGGTGTAAATGACACTGAATTGTGCTCTCTTTAGGCTGGTGTAAACATTCAGGCTGGGGAATGAAGATGTTTGTCCTAAATGATCCAGGCTGGGTGACCGAGTGCCCTCCCTGCTGAAGCTGAGCAGCTCTGGTGTGTGAAGCCACACGATGAAATTTCATCCCGGAGCATCTTTAGTTCCACGCCCTCAGTCTGTTGGGAGAGCTGGGCTGCTGGGATGAGCTCTGTTGTCAGCCTGAGGCAGGATCTCTTTCTCTCATGGAGGGAATTTGCAGCCCTGGCACCGTGTCCCCCTGTCCCCACAGCTGCTGCTGTTTCTTTGGGTCCGAGCAGAGTTCAAATGGAGACCTCTAAGGGTTGTTGGGGACAGATCTGCTTCCTAACGTGGGCTGGGAGGAAAGGGTACATGGACTATCCATTTTCAGGATGTTCTCAGTCTTTTATGTGCTGTTTTTATCACAGAATCACTGAGGTTGGAAAAGATCTCCAGGATCAGAGTCCAGCTTGTTACTGCTCCCTGCCTTGTCCCCAGCCCAGAGCTCTGAGTGCCGTGTCCAGTCATTCCTTGGACACCTCCAGGGATGGGGACTCCAAACCTCCCTGGGCAGCCTCCTCCAAGGCCTGAACATCCTTTCCATGGAGAAATTCCTCCTCATGTCCACCCTGACCCTCCCCTGGCACAGCCTGAGGCCGTTTACCCTCATCCTGTTCCTGTTTCTTGAGAGCAGAGCCTGACCCCCCCCCAGCTGCCCCCTCCTGTCAGGGAGTTGTGGAGAAAGAAGGTCCCCCCTGAGCCTCCTTTTCTCCAGGACTTAAAATCCTGTTCTAGAATATGTTAGACAGCTCTTTGGTCAAACTTTTGTGCTCACCAGATAATCACAACCTCCTGGTGTTCCCTGGGTGCATGAAGTTGTGTGGGCACAGAAAGCTGAGATGATCTCTCCATGCACTGGGCTATTTTCATCTGTGCTCACCCAGTAACAATGACAATGCAAAGGATTGCAGGGATCCTCGATAAGGAGCAGGATTGAGATGCACTTGAGTGAGATTACAAGAAAAGCGTGGTTGTTCGGTTAGAAAAAGGAATAATCTCTTTGTTTATGTTCTGGAGATAAAAGCAGTGACAGCAGAAAGCACCTGGAGGTCACCACATGCAGACTTTGCTGTCTCAGTGGCCCTCTGGGCTGTGACTCTGGGGTTCAGCTGTGCAGTTGCAGAATTCAATCAGTTCTTCTTGTGCTGGGAGTCCTGCAGTGGCTCCATGTGAGGCAGGGAAGTGGATCTACCTATTCCTCAGGCAGATGAGTGTGCCTGACTTGGAATAAAAATCTGTGGGGTGAATGAAGGAGGTTCCCCTATGATGTTCCCTTAGGATGTTCACACACCTGCCTTCCCCTCTGATGCTGCATCCTCTGATACAAAGGCTCAAAGGTAGAAATTTCCAGCTGAAATCACAAAATTCTGAGGTTGGAAAAGGCTTCCAAGATCATCAAATCCAACCTGTGGCCGATCACCACCTTGTCCCCCAGACCAGAGCTTTGAGTGCCATGTCCAGTCATTAAATTGGTGTTTCAGAGAGCTCTCAAACGTGTGGGTGGAAGGTGGCCCAGGGCAGAGAAGTTTTAGCCTGGTCATTTTCTAATCTGACCCAGTCAGTCAGGATCTGGCTGAGTATTACAGAATTCACCCCATGTAATCTTGTCCTTTCCTGCTGTGAGTTATTCCACTGGCATTTCCCGGCCTGGCTCTGCAAGATTTTCTAGATGGAAAGTGCTGAAATCAGGAGCAGTTGGGCCACGTGTGACTGGGGACCAAGCTCAACCTCTGGATATCCAAACACTCCAACACCCCAGACTTCCCACCCTCATAGTTAGGCTGATTTTCCATCTGCCTCAGCACCTCTGTGTCCAGTGAAGGACATCGGAACAGGTTTGTTTGAACAAATTCCTCAATATGCCAAGCAAGTGGCATTCAAAAAAAATAACCATGCCCTCTGCTTCTGTTCTTCCCAGTGCTAAGTGATCACACCACAAAGTCATCACGTTTCTGTGGTGTGATGTGTTATCTGCCATGTTTATTTAGGACACAAGCATTTGAGGCTGAGGATAGTGATGAGTTTGATGGGCTGAGCCTCAGAAGGGCCTCCCAGCACTGCTGAAACTTGGACTACCAGACCGTGAGGGATGAAAAAGGGCAGCTGTTAATGTCACCAGCTCAAATTAAACCGTGTTCACCAGCCCACTTTATCCCTCCTCTGCTAATATTGAAGCTTTCTGCTCTTATTTCCCCTCATTCCTCCCCTGCTTTCCAAACAAACAGGGATAAGGGGATGTTGTTAAGGGATAACTTGTTTGGTTCTGCTGTTTCTAAGTCATCTGGGTCTGCAGTGAGTTTATCAACCAGCCATGGCAACATCAATCACCCAGAAAAATAGCACGGAGTGAAATGACTTTTCAAAATGTCGTTGGTATAATTATCATCTCGGCCATTACATTAAATGCCACCATTTATAACTGTTATGTTTAAGTATGCAAACAGTAATTAACTTGGTAATGAACTGAGGACCCCTGTGCCTCTCTTCCCTCAGCTAATTTGCATGTTAATTATCATTAGCAACCAGGGAAACAAGTTATAAACAGCTTAATTAGCAGCTTAATCATTTTTACAAGAAAACGTGCTGCACTTTGATACACGAGCAAGAGTTGGATTAATGAAGTCAGACGAGGGAGTTCTCCCTGTGCTGGTCCTGCTGCAGTGCTGGGCTTGTTTTGGGCGTGTTTTGGGCAATTTGGGACCCTCAGATGTGCCCTTGCACACCCCTGTGCACGCTCAGGCTCTGGGCACCCTTGCACAAGGCTCTCTCAGCCTTCCTGATTGGTATCTACTTAAGATAAGATATTAAAATAATATCTATTAAGAGAAGGTATTAAGAAATTCTGAATTTCTTAATAAAAACTAATCAGCTTTATTTTCCCCCCATTTTGTTTCCTTTTTGGCAGAAATTTTCTGTTCATTCAATGGAAAATTAAGATATAGTTTGATTATTTAGATATAATTTGAATTTTGTTGTTGTTGTTGTTGTTGTTGTTGTTGTTGTTGTTGTTGTTGTTGTTGTTGTTGTTGTTGTTGTTGTTGTTGTTGTTGTTGTTGTTGTTGTTGTTGTTGTTGTTGTTGTTGTTGTTGTTGTTGTTGTTCGGTTTTGCTTTTTTTTTTCCCCGGGTGGTTATACTTCCATCCCCCGACTACACTATTAATATTAATTTTATTATTTATATTATAATCTAAATAATAGCCAGCTCACATGCATTCTGAAGAATTGTTTTTTCCTTTTTAAGGTTTTTTTAATAACACTCAGAAGTTAAATGGAGGGCTGGAATTGGGTCTTAAGGACACAATAATTAAAGGAAGGTAAATCCAAATAAGAAGGAGAAATGCAAGCTGTGGTTTGTAGGTGGTGCTGCCCACTCTGTCTGATGGCAGGTGCAGTGAGCTGTGTGGATTTGGATTTAGGAGATTTTTCCAAGATCCTGGATGGGTAAAATCTCCAGATGAGGCTCACCCTGTTCTTATTCCATGGATAAAATGTCATTCTGGGGATTATTCCACATGAGCCTGCCAAGAAAGCTTCTCATTGGATCAGGAGTCAATCATTTGATGGAAAGCAGCAGGAATTTTGTCAGAAGATGGGAACACGTTGTCCAAGGAGGTTGTGGAATCTGTCACCAGGGATTTTGGGAATGGCTCAGATCTGTAAGAGAGGGTTTGGGTATTGTTGATGCTGACTGAGGGCAGCAGGGCGGACCTAAAGCCTGGAACCAGAGGGTTCCTGGGATGCGGCTGTAGAGCATCCCTGGTGTTCCACTGGGAGATTTGGGATCCCACGAAACACCTTTCACCGCCGCTTTGGCCCAAAATCCGGGCTGAATTCCCCACTCTACAGCAATCCAGGGAGTCTCTCCATCAAGGTGAAGATTCCCGTGGTTATGATGCATAAAGAAATAGGCGTTTGTACCCAAATTCGGCTGAGAAGGTGGCACAGCCTCGATTGCCACCCTCGGTCCCTGTGCCACCCCTGCCATGCCGGGCCCTCGCCAGCAGGGGGGGCGAGCGCACCGCTGGAAAGGGCAGGAATGGGCCCGTTTGGGAATATTCCCTTAAATTATTATTTATTTTTATTTGGCGTGATTAACATAGAAGCAGGAAGCTGCCGCTGCCTTGTGGGTTCAGCGCACAGAACTTGCCCCAAAAGGCTGCTTGCAAAATCCGGACTTTTCTATCCAGGATGAAGGAGTTAATTTGGGGCGCTCAAATGCCTTAAATGTCTTTGCTTCTTCTTTCCTTTTCTCCTCACAGCCAGAAAGATTTTGCTTTTTGACATTCGAATTTACCTGCTGCCACATCACTGGCCCTTATTAATTCAAGAGAGTTTGTAAGGATGGGTGAAAATCTGCAAGTTCCCAGCTCAGGCAGGCTGAGAGTGGCTATAAAGGGTACAGTGAAAAACTGCAGTCCTTGGAGGTTAATGTGCAATTTTAGCAAAGAAAAGACAGCGAATGCTGAAAGGGGAAGGAATTGTTGCATGAGACAAGGGTGGAGTGCTCCAGGCAGCTCCAGAGCCCTGCATGGCTCGGGGAGGGGGCGAGGTGGGTGATTTACAGCAGCTGAAGGTCAGCCCCGTGTGTTTTATCTGCTCTGCCACTGCCCCCATCATTTCCTAGCGAGGGGCACTGCCCCTGGAACGGCAGCCAGCAAAGAGAGAGCTTCCTGTGCTATGTTCCATAAATTCTTTATCAGCTCTGTAATCAGAGAGCGTGGCTGGATGTTGATTTTGTTACGGTACCTGGAGCGAATCTCTATATGTTAATTTAAAGCCATAAAACTACAGCTTAGGGTTTCGGCATCCTAATTGAAACTTCCCCTTCTTGGAGGCATTCATTCTGCTGCAGAGGAATAATAATCATCAGGAAAGAGAGGGAGATACAGATAAAACGAGAGGGCATTGTTCCCAGGAGCCCATAAATGCCAGGGGAACTCTGGCAGCCGGTGCCAAGCACACAGCCGTGCTCAAGGATCCCCACTGGACTTTCTGTTGGATTTTACC
Source organism: Eulacestoma nigropectus (assembly GCA_013397775.1). Lineage (NCBI taxonomy): Eukaryota > Metazoa > Chordata > Aves > Passeriformes > Eulacestoma > Eulacestoma nigropectus. The sequence continues at coordinate 124,857 of VZTE01001957.1, forward strand.
AGCACTGCAGTTGAAGCTCCATGAGATTTGTTGTCAGAAATGTGGGGTTTGGTCCTTTTTTTCCTGGGGAATGTCCTCGTTTGCACTGTCACTGCATGGGGAGCACCAGAGCTGGGCACAGCCGGGCCGGTGTCGCCGTCGTGTCATTTCATTGTCCTGCTGATATTTGGCTCTTCTGCTGTGGAAACGCTCACCAAAACAACTGGAGAGCAGAATATTTGTTCTCAGAGTGTTGAAAGCAGTCCAAGCAGTCACTGGCAGCTTCAGATCACATCCTGAAAGTCTCCCATCCCTCAGCCAAGAGTGGGATGGGAGCATCACCCTAAAGGAGAGGGATGGAGGGTGGGTGGTTGGTGCAGGCACTGGGGTCTCTCCTGTTCTGTTATTTCCTCAAGCTCAAGGTGTAAGCTCTGCTCTTCTGCACCCTCCAAACTCGGGGTCCTGTGTCCAAAAATCCCAAAAAGCCCAGGCAGGGTGTGGGACCTCGTGCTTGGAAGCAAAGCAGGAAGGATAAGACAGCAGCAGCTGCCAGACTGGGAGCCAAGGGCTGGAGCAGATCAAAGGGAAAACTAAATTATAGATTGATAGATGCCTTTAGTTTATAAGTTATTAAGCACCAGGTAACAGGTTAGATTAATATTGTGCCTGGAGGTTTCTTTTTTGCTTCTTTTTTTTTTTCCCCCTCTCTCTCTCCCTTTTTTAAAAATTGGAGAAAACAAAATATTTTTCTAATTAAGTAAATCTACAGTGCTTGCTAATGGGGCCCGTCTGTGTGCTTGTCAGGGCACAGGGAGAGCTGGAATAATGATTTTATTTTTTCATTAAATAGAATTATAGGCAGTTACTCAAAGCAACTGTGAGTCTAATTGAAAGAAAACCATTTCTTCTTAATTTACTTTCACGGTTCTGGATGATAAAAGAGTGCGTTCGCTGGAAAATTAAATAAAAAACACAACATGAGGAAGCTTGAAATAATGCTGCTCAGGCACAGGTGGGAAGAAGGAGCACAGTAGTTTTCCTGCCCGTTATTAGTGCAGATACCAGAGCTTCCTCTTACACCCTAAAAGTGCGTTTTTGCTTCCTAAGCTTTCTTTCCAACTTCCCCTTTCCCCTTCCAGGACATCCCTTTGTTTTCCAGTTTTCCACCCACCACATTGACCGTGTAAGCTCAGCCCTTTCGCAGGGTTGGATTTCCCCTCTCCCCCCATGGATGGCAGCAGTTTTTGCCCGTATCCCAAAGATTCCTGGCCAGTTCAGGCACTGGGATCTCCGGGATCAGCGGGCACGGGTGGGATGTGAGCAGGGGGTGTGGGGAACGGCCCAGGACAGGGCAGGACTGTGCTGCCCAAGCCCTGAAATCACCGTGTGTGAGTCTGGGGAAAGCCAGAGAGGGAATTCAACTTGGAGCTGGAATTAGAGCCACTCCAGGAGTTATTCCAGGGGCGGAGCAGGAGGTGGGTCTGTGTGAGGACGAGTTCCAGGGTGTGAAGTCACATCCAAGAGGGGTCCTGGGGCTTAAAACTGCAACAGGGCTCTGCAAACACTGCCCAGGTGAAGGCACAGCCCAGGATTTCCTTTCCTTGTTGTCACAAATTCCCTCAGCTCCAAGCACCAGCATTGGGCTCCTGGGAGCACTGTCGGACCAGGCTCCAAGGGCACCTGGGATTTCCCAAAATCTCATGGGTTGCTTGGATTTCTGTTCTCTCAGGCAGCAGAAAAGGTTTGCCTGTGCCTTTCTCAGCCTTGAATGGCCCCAGAAACCTCCAGGCCCTGCAGAGTCCCCCAGCACGGGCATGGGAGGGGTTAAATAAATGGGAACTGATTAATTCCATGGCAGGGTCCCTCCCTGGCCCTGGTGCCACATCTGGCAGGGTCACAGCAGCAGGGCCCGGCTGCAGCAGGAGGAGAGGGTCTGTTTCCACTAACCAGTTCTGCTACTTCTTACACTAAGTACTTCCTAAAAAAGGCCTGGGATAAGGTTTCACCGGGGCTCCCGTTAGATTTACGGGGATCCCATTTGCTCCAGCTCTTGGATTCACTCAGGCCGGGACAAGATTAAAACCAACCCTTCAATTTCCTTTTTTTTTTTTCTTTAGGAAATGAACTGTGGCTTTTCTGCTAATGAAAGTGCAGAGACACTGAACTCATTCAGGCTCTCTGCTGGCTCTGGGTGTGTTTGATGTGTCTTCGAGGTGCACCTGAAGGAAACAAGAAGTTAAGGCAACTCTTGGCAATTAGCACTGAACATTATTTTCTGCCTTTTATCAATGCCTGTGCGTATAAGAAAGCCAGAGCAGGGTATGGAGTTGTCACTTTGGGAAATGCTCGGTCTTTTCTGTTTGAAAATAGGATAAAGAAAATTTAATGAAAGGTTTCCATGAAACTAAACTCAATATCCAGATGCTTCCTGTATCATCCTGTGAAGCTGAAAAATCTGTTTCATTCCAGTTTCATCTTCATGCTGATAACACAAAACTCAAAAAGTATTTTCAAAAGAAAATTGGAATCTGCTCTTCTTCTCCTGAAATATTTCTAAGGAATGGTGTTTGTAATTGAGAAGAGCTTTTCCTTACAAACTGTTCTGCTGCTGCTGCCGTGGGGCATTCCAGGGAAAGAACTTCCCTGTGATACTCCCTGATCAGCTGTGTCTTGGATCAGGATGATTCAGAGCAATGGGGCGAGATATTTGTGTTTTTCCCACCAGTAGATTTAGCTGGGAATTTTCTGACAAAAAGGGTTTTCTTTGCTAAGTGCTGGTTCAGCCAAAATTATTTTTCTTCCATCTCATTCCCAGAAAACACTGCCTCCTTTGTTTCCCTCTGCTGCTGGAGGATCTGGGCCTCTGGGATCAATGGTTCCAGTGCTGTCCCAGCACAAGCGTTTTCCTCCCTTTGGAAAATATGAAGCCTTCCAGGTAGTCTGGAGGAGAACTGGACACCATAAAAATCCCCATGGAGGCAAAGGAGATGGGATTCTGGGATCCAGCTGAAGTCTGGCTTGAGTTTGATTTGCAACCTTGCCAAAAGAAGGTTGTTGGGGTTTTTTATTTGTTTGTTTTTCCTCAGTATCTGAAAGGATGGGGTCAGGAAAAGAAAATCCCCAGTCAATGGGCCCACTGTGCTTTACTGATAATTAAACTGGGAGGAACCATCACCAGGCCCTTGGAATTAGGTGCTTTTCTAGGTTTGGGAGCACACTTGCAGTCCATGTTAGATGAACTGAAGAGATGCTGCTGAATCTCCCAGTTTTATTAAAGTAGAGGTTCCCACTGAAGTGCTCTGAGGAATAACCAATATCCTGGGAACTGCCTGATAAATGCTTCTTTCAACAGAAAGATTTTTTTTTTTTCCCCAAACTCTTTAATACCTTCCTAATCTGAAGGACAATTTTTCTCCTCTTTAATCACTGTATTAAAATTTAATACAGAGTATTAATAGAACATACTTAATGGCAACCTGGATATTATTCTGGACATACCACTCCAAAAGCCTCGGGAGCTTGAACAAGAGAGGCCTGGGCTCTTCCCAGGCCCTTGGGAGTAGCAAAGGTGTTTTTGTTGCTGCCACACAGGGCAAACTTCAGTGCTGGGAATTGTGTTGGCAGCTGGCAAGCACGGAATGTGTCCTCTTCCTATTTCTGTTCTGGAAAATGTTGCTTCTGAGCCCATTTTTTTAGGGAATTTAGATGGCAATAAGGAAAGGGCGAGGCTGTTGTGGAGGCTGTTACTGAGGTGTCTGTGTTCCATCATGGCAGGGTGGAGGATGGAGAAGTTTAGACATCCCTAAAAAGAGATAATTAAGGAATAGAAAAGGAAACTTTTTTGTCCCACACGGCAGCGTGGCTGTTACCTGTCCCCACAGCCCCTGGGCTGTGTCTGGCGGAGTGTGGGAGCTCCATGCAGGACTCTGAAGTGTGGAAATGCACTTTCCCACCTTTCTCCTCGTGTCCTTTCTCCCTGTGCTTCTCCAGGGAGCAGATTCTCAAGATCTTGTGCTTTGCTCTTCCTGGAGATGGCCCAGCCTAACCAAAGAACCTTAAAAAGAGAATTAGCCCCTAGATGACGAGATTGGCTTCAACCCACAAGATTACTGTTGAAAGGTTGTTTTAAAATTTGGGGTTTTGGAGGTTTGTATTTCTAATGTTCATCCTGTGGTCCATAGCTTGCTGTAAAGGAAAACTCGATTAACGTGTAAACACAGCCAGGCAAAAGCCCTGGCTTGATGCAAAGTGCTGAAACTCAGGACAAAAATCTGTGTGGCTGACAAAGCCATAAAAACCTCAGATGCACTTAGAGGCCAGAACACAGGAAACAAATATTTCTGTGCAGGTTTGGTTCTGTGGGTGCCTTTTTGCGGGAGTGGCTTTGTGCGAGTGCCTTCTGAGGGGCTAAAAATGGTGAGAGCCAGGGCTTTTTTTCCCGTGTGTTTGAACAGAGTCACTAGGTAAAATATTCTCACCTGGAAAGAAGTCCGTGCTGAGGTGGAGGGAGGGGAAAGAAACTGGAAAAAGAAAATAAAGCAGCAGGCAGTGGGTGGCAAGAGGGAGCGGGGGACACAGCGGTGAGTGTGAGGGATGACTTGGAAAGGAGAGGGATGCTATTGAGGAACAGCAGTAGGAAGGAAAAGGGGGGGCTGAGGGGAAAAGCAGGAGACATGGTAAGTTAAGTAAATTCACATTTATTTCTGCAAGAATTTGCTTCAAACGCTCTTCCTGCCCTCGCTGAACATTCGGTGTTTGGACGCCCTCCACGCCGGGGGAACAAAACGGCTCTGTTGGAGCGCCGGGGGTGAAGCCCCGGTCACGGGCACGGCCGGGCTCCTGTGCCCCACCTGAGGAGCACATGGAGCTCCTCCAGAGCCTCCCCCAGCTCCTGCTGAGCCCCTGGGCCGAGCAGGAAAACCCAGCCCCGCTGCTGATTACGGGTCATCTCCACAAGCTCCGAGGAGGAGCTGGTTCTGAGCCCTGGCCACCTCCCCGTGGTCCTGGTGGTGTTTAAATTCAGAATGGGCACCTCAGGCCATGCAGCTGAAATCCCACCCCGCTGTGCCAGGGAGGTGTGCTCAGATATGGTCCCTGTTAACGGAGGCCCTGGAGACCAGAGCAAGTGAAAGGCTTTTCAGCACCCAGGAGGACAGCGGGGTTCCCCCGAGCTCCCTCCCTGCACACAGACAGCAGGTATGTCCCAGCTCCTTGGGACTACAACCAAGCCACTGTTCTGGTCCAGGGGGGCTGGAGGGAACAATGGGAGATGCTGTGGGGCTCTGCTGCTGCAGGTTTCTGGACGTGCATTGTGCTCTGAGGGCACAGAGCATCTGCAGAGTCGCTGTGGAGATGTTACTGCACAGGCCCGAGGAGGCTCCTTCACACAAATCCCTCTGTTTGGACCAGGACTTCCCATTTCCTATGGAATCCTACGTGTTCTCAGCTCTAGAGGCTTCTCTAGACAAAAGCTGCAACACTTTAATGATCATAATTTGCTTTATTTTACCTGCTGTGGGCCCCAGTCATGGATGTGTTGCATGGCAGTTGCTGTGGGCATATCCCACAGGCCAGCACTATTAGCATTATATTTATATATATATTTTATTAAAACTGATTGTTCTGGGCCACTCTTGTTGATCTCTTATTTTTAAGTGTAAGATCTTCTTTCCTTTAGAATGTATTGTGTAATGGTATTTAAGAAAAGAGCTGATCCACTTTTTATGTCCATTAAAAAGTACATTTTACTACTACAGACCCGTTAGTCTTTTATGCAGGAGAGCTGTAATTTTAAAGAAATTTTAGAAATTTCATTTGAAGTCCCCTGCAGAATTTATTTGGCTTTATCACCTGCAGTGAAAGGCTTTGGCAGATAAATCCTGAATTGCTTCTGAGATGGGAACACCATCCTTTCCTCATGAGCTGGACCACCATGACTGGCCAGTTGTCTGAAAATTGAGCAAACCTAATATTTCATCCAGTGCAAGTCTTGGTTCCTGTAACAGGAACCCTCCTTCCAATGGGCAGCTTTTCCCTTTGGGATGTAGGTTCTGCTGGAATTTTGAACAGGGGCTCCCACCCTGTATCTCTGGCACTGGCAGTGATGCCAAGCCAGGAGTACCACGGTTTTCTAGGAGAGGTCAGTCCCTCTGTGAGAGCACCAGAACCAGGGAAAAGATTTTAGAATATGAAGGGAGTGTTTTTAGGATTTTAGTTGTGTGTGTGTTGATGTTTTTTATAACTTGAGTTTGGTTTTTTTTTGGAAAGGGCACCCGATTTATCCAAGTTCACCACTGCCAGAGGCTCCTCTAGCCGGGGATGCTCTGAATGATCTGGAGGAAATCAGAGCTTTATACCTAAATTTCACTGATTAATTAGCAGTTACTAAAGGTGGAGGAGGCTGAAACAAGGGGTTCTCCTTATGCCATTTATCCGTAAATTTTCTGGTGGGCCCTGCTGACACAGCCTCCAGCTGGCCGACGTTTCCCACACGTTCAGGGTGTCCCCCCAAGACGTTCTCCAATTAGTCACCATCACTCACAGTCTGTTTTCCATACTCACCCACAGTTTACAGTCAGGCAGAGGAGCACAATGGCAGAGCAGCTGCTCCCAGCCAGACACAAAGGTTATGGCACTGTGTACATAAGCAAGCTGTGAAAGTTCCAGTCCCAGCCACCCAGCTCCTTCACCCTCCCGTACTTTTAAAAGCCAACAGAAGCAGAAACAAACAGTGAGTGCGCCTCTTGTCTCAGCCCTGGAAAAACATTTGGAAGCATGGAGTGAAAGGAGGGATTTTTGTTTTTCTAATTTGATTCCCATTGCTGCAGCTGCAGCCAAAACCTTTAGGTTCTGGAAAAAGTTCAGAAAGTGCTGCTTTTTGGAAGAGGTCGTGTTTATTGGAAAATTACATCTTGCCCAGTAAAAACTGACAGTGTAAGTACTCCAGTCTATTAAAAGCTACAGAAGACACAGTTAAGGGTTTATTTAATGATTGCTGCAGATGGGGTTTGGGAACTTGGAGCCCTGGCAGTGGTGTGTTGGGTTGGAGATTGTGTTCTGGGAACACAGAAACCATCATTGTCGTATTAGTGACCCCCTCACCCACCCTCGTGCCTAAAGCAGAACGAACTGCCACAAGCAGGCTCTGCCTGGTGACTTGTAACTCATTTTTCCTGAAGGAAAAGGTGTCAGGGATCAACACAGCAGCTCAGTGAAGGCAGTGGAGAGACCACAGCCGAGGGAGCCCAAAGCTGGCAGACCTGGGATCCTATTCTGGGAGCAGACTCTGGCTCACACTGGGGCATGACCCCGTGAAGTTTCCTGGAACTCTTTGGACTATGGAACAAAAATACGTTGTGGAAAGAGAGGAATTGCTGCCCCAGAGAAGTTAGACCTGACCTAAGCCCCGTCAGAATGTTGTGAGCTATAGGCAGTGATTGAACTGAGCCCTTGAAGCACAAATGCTCCATGGCAGAGCTCTCCATGGAGGGAGGAAGTTCCCATCAAAACCTGGATCTCCAGGGATGGTCTATTTCTCATAGTTCTGCCCGTTTAGAAGGGAACAGCCTTCCCCTGTGCTCAGGGAATCCTCCTATTCCTTTTCCACCAGCTGTCAGGTCTCTGCAGAGCAGGAGAAACCCAGAACAGCTCAGGTGGTTTGCGTGGCTCTCACAAACATCCCACATCTGCCTCCCACCGCTCTGCTCAGCCACACCCCTCTGGGAAGGTGTGTGAGCCTTGAGCCCGTGGATGCCTCTGCAGCTGTGCCAGATATCTGAGTCCAGCCCAGCCCTGCTGATTTCCCCTTCACATTCCAGCCCCTGCATTTGCTGCAGTGGTGCCCACCGTCTTTGGGCTCTGCCCCCTCTGAGAAACTTCTCACCTCAAATTTGCCTGGTGCCCTCAGCCTGTGGGTTGGGCTGGAACACCAAGTGCTTGTGCCGGGGGAGTGGAAGTGCTGTGAGACTCAGGGGCCTGGTTCTGGGGTCTGTTGGCTGGAGACTGACTGAGATCCCAGGTACCCATGGAGGTTCTGCTCCCTGAGACCGACCTGGTGTTGGATCACCTACAACTGTCTAGGAATTCACTCTTCTCACTTACTTCACTGGCTCCTGAGGCCTGGAGAGAGTGGATAGAGACTTCCTGTGCTTTTGAGAGGAGCTGCCTTGCTCCTGAGCATCAGCTGCAGTTTCACTCCAGCCAGCAGAAACTCAGTGTGTGTGTGTGTGTGTGTGTGTGTGTAAAGATCTTCGTGTCGCAGCTGCTTAGAACAAATTCAGTGTAATTCAGTTTTACAAGCAGTGCTAGGCTAAATCCAAATCAACATTGCTTTCAGCAAAATGCAGTTAGAATTCTTTTTGGCCTGCTAGCAGAGCGTGTGTTGCCGTATTTGTCTTTCAGAAGCGAAATAAAATATGACATTTACTGACAGCCTGCTTCCAAAGTGGAACGGGCTTATCTCACTTACACATGGAGGCTCTGGAGCCAATCCATGATTGCTCCTGATTCCCTGGGCTGGAGCTGCCATCAGGATGGAACCTCTGCAAAGAGGAAACCTCATCTAGTAGGAGTCTCTTGTAAGGAAATGGGGATGTTTCTTTCAGGTGGGTTATTTTCAGCTCAGATGATGGAGTGAATTTTGAAACTCCTCGTGTCCTGGGCTCAAGCCTCATTCCTAACCTGCAAAGCCTGAAAGGCAGCTGTAATTCTGACAGTTCCATGGCTGAAAACTGAAGAAATCCAAGTCAGCAGTGTGTGGAATATTGTATGGCTCCTGGGACATCTTTGGGGAGCTTCCCTCAGATCCAGAGCACTCGCTCGCTCAGCATTGCTGTTTGTTCGCTAAAAGTTCCTTCTGCTGTGGGCAACACAGAACCATGGAATGGTTTGGGTTGGAAGGAACCTCAAAGCTCATCTTATTCCATCCCCTGCCTCTTCCATCAGAGCAGGTTGCTCCAAGCCCCGTCCAACCCGGCCTGGGACACTGCCAGGGATGGGGCATCTCCAGGGTCTGACTTAGCCATTACTGGGGTTTGTTCCTCGTGGGGAATAACCTCATTAGTCCACCTAAATCCCCTCTTGCAAATCTATTTCCCTCCCCGACATCAAGCCTGGGGAAAAAAGAGGGAAAACCAGAGGTGCAAGTGCACACAGATACGTTCTCTATCCCTCTTTTTGGAGCTGTTCCCTTCATATGCCCACCTTTGGACTCTGGACTTTCTCCCACCCAGCCACTCTCCTGTGACACTTTCCCCTCAGAGCAGGTGCCAGCCCCGCTTCAGCTCTGCAGTATTCGGGCAGGTGAACAGCTGGGACAATGTTGGCTGCTCTCCTCCCATTATTCCCAACCTCCTCAAGCCTTGTTACGTTACTTTGGTGATAAATAGTCCCAATAAATTCTTTAATAGGACGAAGATAGGCTATCCCTCATCCCAGCCAGGCTGTGGGAAGGTTGTAAATCTGGAACAAAAGCCATTCGTTTGGTTGGAGAATCCAAAGCCTCGCTGTTTCGAAGGATTCATTTCCACCCTCCCCCTCAGTTAATCATTCTCCAAGTCCTCATAAATACCCTGGGCAAAGGAAAAGAACGACCTATTCGTGCTGTGCCATAAATGGGTGGTGTTGTGCTATGAGTTTTTACTCCTCAGCTCACAGGTGAGAAATTCAGCAGCAAACCAGAGGTTGCGGTGTGGGGGTTTCTTGCTGACTCTGCTTTCCAGGCCAAAAGAAGGTGGAATAAATGTGTTCAGAGACCACACAAACTCTCAGGAGAGAGAATAGAAACATCCAGGATCATATGTAGGTGTGTATGGATGTATTTTCTCTTTTTAAAATCTATATTGGTGGTGCAAACTTAAAAAAACACTGCACCAAACTAGTGCAGCACCTATACTGGTTAGACTTAAACCAAGCTCAATTATTTCATTATTTTATCTTTTTTTTAATCCAAAATGTGGAGGTGGGAGGGGTTTCCAAGGTTGACTCTCAACTGGAGGAGGCAAAACCACTTTTGTTATTGAAGGGAGAGATTTTCAGGCATTTATTGAAAGTGCCTTCTGAAAGAGAGGGAACTAATGAGTCACGAGGATTTCCATGCTGAAAAAACCCACTGGAGAAAAGCCCATGCTGTATTTCCATTATAAGGGAAGGTTAGGAGGACTAAAAGCCAAAGTGTGAGCAGGCTTCACCCAGGAGTAGCTGAAATAGCCACAGTTCTACTCATGGCTGATTCTTTGAGGATCCAACTATGACTCTGCTACAGGTGGAGCTGCTGCTCACTGGACCCCGGTCCATGAGTTAGCCTTGGCCAAAAATTCATTATCCAGATGTGCAAGTTATTATTTCTTCCTAAAAACACCATTTTTCCTCTTGAGAATGGCTTCTCATGAATTCTTGACTTGAATTTTGTTTTGGAAAAACACTTTGAGTTTGTCAAGATGTGTTGTTTTGAAATTTTAAGAGTGCACTTGTCATCTTCCTATTTTAAATGACTTTTTTGCTTTTGACCTTCATCGAACTGAAGACACTTAAAAATGTTCAAAAATGAACATTTCTCCAAAGTGAAAGGAAACAATATGAGAAAACACTACTTTATTTAGGCAACTAAATATCTTTTGTGGTTGTGGCCAGAGAAAGGTGAGACTTCAACTGCCATCCCCCCCGGGATGAGAAATGGGCAGGCTGGTGGTTCCAGAGTTGAGCTGTGTTTGTTTTGGTGATGGGAACATCTGGTTCCTAGCAGTGGTTTGGTGGTTTTGGTTGCTTACAGCCCAAATTGTAGAACCACTGGTGATTATGAAGACCACACCTACAATTTGATGTGACCACATGTATCTTCCCTTCATTTTCCTGTCACCAGCTGGCTCAGCACTGATTCATCTGCTCTGCTGGGAAGGAAAACTTTCTTCTCTTGTGTGACTTCTTGGAAAGGACTGTGAGGCTGGGAGGGTCATTCTTGGAAAGCTGCAAGAAATCCAGAGTGGCCTTTGGGGATGGGAAGGAGGGAGGTCACTGTGGTGGTGCTGAGAAGTTCAAATGTGTTTGGGGGGGCAGCCACCGCCATGGATTCATGGTTTTGAAGCTGTGTGAGCCAGCAAGAAATCCTGGAGCACAGGAGTTATTCCCTGTGAGTCTGCAAGTTATGAGAAGGAAGTGTAGAGGAGGAAAAAAAAAAAAAGGAAGAGAAAGAAAATTGTCTTTTTTTAATAAATTGCTTGAGCTTCGGTATTAGTGGGCTAGGCTTTGCCTTGGGATTAGGAGCCAGCTTGGGAACCAGTGAGGGCTATCTTTGCCTTCCTCTAACCTCATTAACTCCGTAATGTTAAACACATTCTTGAGCCGGGCTCCTCTCCATGTCCTGCCTTCCTCCCAGGGCAGGAACGCCCATCTCAAAAGCATCTCTGTGAGCGCCTCGCGGGGAACGCCAGCGCTGCCTTCTTAGCTCTTATTGTCCGTGCCTGCAGATAACCGAGCAGGTATACACTTAAATCCAAGATAAACACTTGCCTGGCCTCCCATTTATTGCGGCCCTGGGCCGCTCTGAAGCTCGCCACTGTGCTGGGCTATCGTGGCCTCTATCGCCTCCTCGCAGAATGTAATCCATAAAATGCTTTCATGGTAACCTTAGACAGCGGCGAGCGCCGATAACATCTCGAGGCCCCCGTGACAGACAGGAACTCGCAAGCATGGAGTTAATAATGCAAACTTTCAAAAAATGAAACTGGCAGAAGGAGCCGAGGAGGGGAATAAAAGGGGCCGGTGTGGCTGTAATTGGGACCATGTGAGCTTCCTTAGAGAGGGATTAAGGGAAAGAGACAGGCCTCGCCCGCGAAGATTAGTTTCAATTAGACGGGCTGGAGGCGAAAGTCAGGACTTGGTGAAAGATTAAAACAAGAAGGGAGAAAGTTTCCATTGCTTTTGCTCCAGGCCTGCACAAGAGGGTTCAGTGAGATCATGCTAATTGAAGGCAAAGCTTGCATGGAAGTTCGGAAGAACTCACATTAATTGATTCGATGCTGCGATTTTTTCCCCTTATCTGCAGTGTTCTTTTGGGTTGTTCTTTTTTTTTGTTTTCTGTCTTTTTTTCTTTCTTTTTTTTTTTTTCCCTTTTTCCCTTTCAAAACCATCCCAAACTTTTGCTGTGGTTAAAATGAAGAGAAGTTGTGGACACCCAATCCCCAGAAGGGAAGGGAGAGCAGATGACAGTCCCTGGTGCCATCCAGTCAGTGCTGTTTCCATCTCCCTGAACCCCTCCCAGTTTAGTATCAACTACCAGAACCAAATTGATGGTGTCATTGTTGCTGCTGCACAGCTGAGCTCCTGGCTTCACAAATTAAAAAGCCTCTTCTCTTGACAGATTTGTTTTTCCCACAAGAAGATCCAATTTAGGGCATTATTTAAAAAGTCCCTGCTGAAATTTACAGTGTGAGAATCACCCAGGCTTGTGTTTTTTCCAGTTCTGAGGTTGAGTAGGGCAAACACGTGGTTTCCTCATGGCTCCCATGAAAAGGAGCTCTTCAGGAACTGGGAAATGGTGTTTGAGTCCATCTCTGCCTGGCTGAATCCAGCGCTGGTGTAACTGTGATCCCAGGGAGGAAATTCCGCTGCTTTCCTCCTCCTGCCTCCCTCCCCACCGCTTTTCCAGTTTCAGTGAAAAAGGAAATAATGGAATCACAGAAATCGGAATTGGGGAAGATGGGCTGGAGTCAGCTGGTGCAGAGCTGCTCTCTCTGGCACAGCCCTCGGTGCTTTGTCTGGTTTGCAGTGCTGAAATTACAATTACACCATTTCCTTCAAGAGGAAACTATTCCAAATATGAAAAGGTTTCCATGTTAAGAATTTTCTCCCTTCGCCCCTTGACAATACTGAAAGTTATAGGAAAATGTATATCCAATCTTTCTATATTAGATCAATATTTTTATTCCATTAAACCCGTCTCTGAGGAGCAAGAGACATCATCTTTTGCCAGATTTCTGTATCAGATTGTCACTTGGCGGGTTTTTGTTGCAGAAAGCTTCAGAATTACAATGCCCAGTCAATTAGAGTTAAATGCATTTTCACAGCCAGCCAGAAAAACATTAGCACTAATCAAAACCATCGCGCTGACAGGGATTCCCAACGAGATTTTTCTGTTTTGTTGTGCTTTATGAAAATGTTCTCTCAGCTAGAAACATCAAAAGGCAACCACGAGCATGTTCAGCTAAAATATGAGGACAAGGATGGGAGCTGGAGCTGCGGGGGGATCCGTCTTTCTCAGTTGCTGCAGGATTTTTGCATCTCAGCTGCTCTCAGGGCTCGGCAGGGGAGGGCCCTCTCGGCAGCCCCGGTGTCTGTTCACGCCTTGCTCCCATCCCCTGTCCTCAGCTCCACACGTGCACATCGGTGGATTTCCGTGTCCTGGTTCCTGCTGCATTTTTCCAATTCACGATGAAATCAGATCCTGGGGATGATTGCTCGGTACCTTTTCATTTTTCATGTTGGGAAAGGCCAACTCTCCCTGTAGGATCCCACCCAGCCACGGGATGGCTGTGGGATGTTTCAGTCAGGGAAGAGGACAAACTGCAGGGCTGGCCCTAGGAGTGGAGCCCTGTGTGTGCAGTGGGGATGTTTTCTTCCATAAATATCCCTTTTTAATGCACACATCGCCTCAAGGTATCACAGAATCCCTTTCTTAGCACAGAACCCAGCACAGCTGCAGCTCACAGGGGTCTCTGAGAGTCCAGGCCCTGCCAGGTTTTTCCAGCCATGGAAATGACACCATGGATATTCCTGAAGTGGATTTGGACTCATCAAGGTGTGAGAGGCTGCAGTTGGCCAAGAGTAAAAATCTGAAAGGTTGTAAGACTGGGCTATTGTTCAGAGGTGAAACCACGGAGCAGAACCAATTGACATCATCCGCTACCTCCGAGTGGCACCTGGGCACAAACAGCACTTTGTAATTACAGGATTTCTTTTACATGGAAACATTGACAACATTCCAATGTTTCCCTGTTAAAACCCTCTATCCCTGTTCTCCTCTCCCCCACCTACCTCCCTCCAGCCTCTTTTTTTGGTTGGTTTTTTTCTTTTTTTTTTTGGCCTGGAGTTCTTACATGGAAGCCTGATAAATGGATGCTGTGAATGAATGTTTTCCAAACATTGTAGGAACTATTAAGAAAGTGGTTTTCCTTCTTCCCCTTTTCCCTTCCCACACTCCTCCCCGCTCCCACCCCACAACTAATAGCACACAAATAGCACTTCATGCAATTTTGGCTACTCTCCACTATTCCAGGCAGACTTCAGGAAATCTCTTGATTTATAGTTGGGGCATCCAAAGGCAGCATGCTGCCTGCTTCCTTCAGGGATGCCTATTGGTGACATTTAGTGGGGTTGAGGTGCAGTATTTCAAGTGGGCAATATCCATATTTTAGTCAGATAACTCCATGTTTGTACTCATAAATTGATTTAGTAATGAAATAAGCTCCTTTCATGATGCTTGCTGGCTTTAGGGGCTTTGTTATGGTATACTCAGACTTCCTGAAGTTTAGTTTACCAAAGCAGAGCCAAACTTTTCTATCCATATTCCCACAAGCAGTCCAAGTGAATTCAATAGGGCCATTCACATTAATAGGGAAAGCAGGATTCGGGACTGGGTTCAGAGAGCCCCTGGAGCATGTGCTGGAGGCTCAGTGGCCTTTGGGCTCCCCACTGCTGCTCTTGGCTGCCCCAGGAACATCAGTCCTGAGATGCTTTATGAGGCTGGAGCTTCCTGGAGCCCTGTATCTGCTCTCCTGCAGATGGGATTCTTGGAGAGGGGCTCCAGGCCAAACCCAAGGCTGCAGCTCGGTGGTTGGCCCCTGTTCTGGTTTTTGTCTCCATGGATCAGTGACTCTGACCTGGGAACTGCCTCCAGGTGAACTCCCTGCTGTCTGGAGCAGTCACAGTGTCCTGGGGCTTTGCTGCTCTCTCAGAACTGGTCCTTGAGAAGGACAAGTGGGTACCTGGACGCTGGGGCTGGCTGTGCCTTGTGCCATGGAAAAACATGGAAAAACTACTTGGGATTGCTATTATTTGACTTGCTTGCACTTAATGTATGTTACCTAGGTTCCTTGTCATTCAGGGATGCAATTTTCCTTGTTGGTCCCTTCTCTTTCTTAGATATTGGGAATCTGAGACTCTTAATGCACCACCAACAGAACTTCAGCCCAACTGGGTAACAGAGAACCTCGTCCTTGGATGAATCTGTGCCTCTGACACAGGAGTTACTTGCAGAGAGAAAAGCCCTGCAAGTTAATTGTGTGCCCTGCAGAAAGGATTCCTCCTGCTCAGAGCACAGAGATCACTCTGGAGCACGGCGGGGCAGAACAAACCGTGTTTCACTGCAGTTACTGAGGCCCCTGTCTCTAAAAGCTTTGCACTTTGCTGATGGGCCTTGCTGATCTGACCTTGCTGATGGACCTCGTTTACACTGAGCTTAATTCAAGCTCCCTTGCAGCGGGGACCTGTGATCTCTTTCCATAGGAAATGTGGGAATAAGTGAGACTTGGGTTTGACTTTCCTTCGTGGGAGACAGGACTGTCGTTGTTGTGCTTGGAAGGAGTTCCTCGTGACATCTCCTCCTGAGCTGGGCTGGTGCTGGCTGCAGGGGAAGGTGTTTGCAGGAGGCAGACAGCTTCTTTATGGCACAAAAAACGTGCGTTAAAAGTAAAAAAACCTGGGTTTTAGGCTTTCATATCCAACCTCTGTCAGGGAATGAAATGTTAATTGAAAGGTGCACCTAAATTCCTGCACTGCCGAGCTCAGACAATGGCTTTGACCCAAGATCAGGGCGTTCTAGTCCCATTTGGAGCAGATTTGTTTTTCCTGCAGTGTTGTTCCAGAGTTTTTAGTCCTTTTTTACAGATGGGTGACCTGTGACATTCTCTCTTAGAGATGTTCTGGTTTTCTCCTCTATAAACAGAGGAAACATCCATTTCTATGAAGTGCTGAAGACAAGCCCCACACAGCCTTGGCTCTGCTGAGAGCTCTTTAGAAGGGTCTCAACTTAAAGCTTTACTCTATCAAATTATTATTATTATTATTATTATTATTATTATAAAATAATGTTATTGTGCCAAACTGTGGCATCCTTAGACAACTCTGGGGCATCATCTCCCACTGGCAGCAGAGGGGATTTACCTGTTTCAAAAAATATTTGAAATTCTGCCCAGAGTTAAGAACTTTTTTATTGGTTGAGTCTTGTTTCGAAGGAAGAGGATGTAACAGCACTGACAGGTATCTCAAAGTTTTTTAGAGGATATAGCTTCGGGTTTCTCATCAATTTCAGAACTATGTTTATCAATAGGTTTTATTTCTTTCTCCAATTGTAATATATTTTGCTTTGTGTTGTTTGTTTTCTCCTTTATCATTCATCCTTTATCTTAAATGGAAAAAAAAATCCCACACGAACTGTGAAACAAAGGAGTTAATTCCCCCCCCCCAACATTCTGATATTTTGTATATCTGCTTTTCTCTCTGGATTATGGCAGCATGTAAAGCTTTTCCCGAGAATAAAATAAACCATGCTCACAGAGAAAGCAGAAAGCTTTTAAATTTCAGTCCTGAAACGGACAAAACTTTGACAATTGTGCTCCCAAAATCACACCATGAAGGCACCACATTAAAACTCTTTTTAGAGAAGTTTGAAGAGGGAAATTTAATGGAGGAATAGAAAGCAGGACAAGCTCCAGAGACTCCGTTCCTGCAGAGCTGTGTGGGACTGGGGCCTTTGTCTGTTGAAAAAAATGGCCCCAAAAGCCCCTTCTCGTCTCCCACTCCTCCCACGGCTTCAGTTAAATTCTCGGATCGTGAGGGCATGTAGGGAACAGCTGCTTATGATCTCTTCACAAGTGCTGGGTCATTGGTAAACAACCATCCCTCCACCCTCTCAGAGCGAAGGGAAAAAAAAAATTATACAAAAAATGCATTCATTTTGCTGATGATGAAGAGTAATGAAGAGCACGTGCACGCTGCGCGGAGAGAGAGGGAGAGAAAAATGACAAATTAAATCATGTCTGGTTTGACAAGCCTTTAAGTGTAACAGATCTGCACTTGTGCTGGCTGACAGGAGTGATTGATACCACGGAGCACTCGTCAATTTTTAAACACACAGCCCGAACAAAGAGCCACTTCATCCTGGGCCTCGGAGTCTCGAGGCAGCGCGGTGCTACCCGGGGTAAGCACCCTCCACGCCGCGTGTTTTCCTTGGCAACCCCCTGCTCCTCGCTGTTTGGACAACTATATTTATTTTTATGATCCTTAAAATATTGTAACCCAGTCAACTCAACAGTCATTTAAGGTAATTTCTGGTCTGAACAGCATCTATTTTCTAGACAACTTTACAATAATATATGTTTGCTGTGGGCCAAGTTCTTTGTGTAGGTAGCTCTGTGTTCAGAGCTGTTAACTGGGGGAGAGTCGCAGGATCCAGGAATTTCTAATAACTGGAAATCTAAACCTCCTGGATGTTTCAGGCCGTGCCATTTATAGAAGACGTTTAGCATGGCAAAACAATATGCTTTTCTTTATGTTTTATTTGTGTACAAACCAACCGACCCAGATTGGTTTTTTGGGGGGAAAAAAGCTTGGTCTGAGGCAGACTTTGAAAATTTCAGTCTGAACAGGTCGAGGTGTTAAATGTAAAAAAGAACAATACTGTAAAAAAGAGCAATACTGTAAAAAGAGCCAGAGTCTTTAATTATCAGCGTTTTGCTATTGCACCACATGAACAGTTTCTATGGGGCTTTTAAATGTGTTAAATAGGAGCTGGAGGAAAATGGATTGTTTGGCATCAAAGATGGCTCAGCAGTTCAGAGCAGCCAGAAGGATTTGTGAGGGCACAAAACCCCTGTAAGAACGTGGGTGATCCTGTGGAAGGAGACATCAGTGCAATAACTTTGATTTTTAAGGGCTTAACCCACTCAAAGAAGAGCTCGTGGAAGAACATCCCACCTCACCCTGGGCCAGCAGTGAGGGGAGGCAGTGACAGTCTCTGTCACCTCTAGATGCCCTTGACTCGTGTTTTTGTGTTGCTGTGAAATTATTTATCAGCAGGGAAGAAGAATCAGCACAGCTTTTAGCTAAATCCGTGGTGTCTGTAAATGCAGGACCCTCCTCAGCCTGAGGTTCAGGAGATGCTTCCCTTCCTATCAGCAATGTCTGTGCAGGGATAATTCTGTGATCCAGGCTTTCATTTTCTGTATCTTTACTACTTGTCCTGGGCCCTTGGCTCCATTAAGGGTGGATGCCCAACTCTGTTTATTTAGGCCTTTTTAATCTGACATTTCCAATCAAGCTAATTCATCCGAGAGAGACCAACCATCCTTTTATTTATTTTAGCCTATTTTAGCAAGGTAACCCAATCCAGACCATCTCCATATCTTGTTTACAAGAGCAGCTGTGGTGACAACATCTGTCCTGTGTAAAATGTCAAAAAAAAAAAGGAAAAAAAAAAAAAGAAAACTTAGTGAAAATCGTAGAGGTATCAGAGTTGTTACTCAGACACACGTGGCAAAATGAGCCTCCAACATTATTTTCTGCAGTATTCAGAGAAGAAAAAGGATCAGAAAGAGGTATCAGAGCTGTGGGTGAGGGTCTGTGTCCCTGTGTCAGGCCATGGAACATTCCATGGAATTTGTTAAATGCCGGCAGCAGTGGCAGTTCCAGAAGTGTTTGGACAACGCTCTCGGGCACAGGGTGGGATTTTGGGGTGTCCTGTGCAGGGCTGGGAGTCGGGCTTTGATAATCCAGGCGGGTCGCTCCAACTCAGGATATTCCATGATCCCATGAATACTGCGCCCAGGCAGAGGAACCTGTGGAGGAAATGGTTGTTTCTTGCTTATGAAGGGGTTTGTTTATGAGGCAATGAAGACAGGTTTTTTCCTGGTGCAACTGATCAGATACATCAGCAAGAGAAGGTTAAAAGGAAGGAAAAATGCTGTAAAAAATCAGGTTTTGGGCCCAGTGATATCTGAACAGGCAGAAAAGGACTTGTGATTATTGTGATTATTTGATATTGAGCTACTCATAGATTCTGAATGGCACCAGGGGGATTTTACACCTTGCTGGTGAAAACTGCTGATTTTAAACGATGCTGGGAGTTGCTTTTACCATCCAATAAACAAGGAGAAGTCTGACAGAGTCCCACTCTGAGAGGTGAACTCACACCAAAATGACATTTCAAACACGTAAGGGAGGGCGAGGGAGGGGACTGTCAGGGTGACACCACTTTGTGTCCCCAGGAGGGAGGGAAAGCTGAGCAGCTCCCATTGCTGGGATGCCTGGGCAGCACTTGATGGCTTGTCCTGATCCCTGCTGATCCCTGAAAGCTCTTGGATTTCAGGAAGAGGTGGAAGCCTGAGGAATTTATTTGTCACTTGAGCTAGGGATGACCACCAGGAATGAAGTCTGCAGAGTCCATTATTCCTTGCCATTGTGTGGTGGGCTCCTGTTCAAGTTCTCTGCTGCACAATGTGTGGTTTGATATGAACTTCATGTTGGTGGAATTCTCCTTATCAACAGACTACGGAATAATATTGGAATAATATTTATTTCTATGGACAGAAGGGGCTGTACATCAGGGATGGCAGCAGCCCTTCCTTGGCTCGAGTCTGGCCTACCCAAAAGAACAAATCCTGTGGGTAGAGCTGGCAGGAATCTGGTGTTCCTACATTTTGGGGAATTCAACGCATCCTCGTGCCAAGCAGTAATGAAATTATTTTTTTTGTGAATTAAAATTAAAATATCTGTGTTTTATAAAAAACCACATTTGTTACAGAAAAAAATAAGAATGTTGAATAACTGACAGGTACTATATCTGAAAATAATGATGTTAAATTAGAGAGACGAAGAATTGCCCCACTGATCCTTCAAATTTCAACCAAACCAGAAATAGATCTGATGAAAACCACTGCATATATAGGAGCCAAACATACCTGAGAGAACTCTCCAACTGCATTATGGCCCAGCCTTGTGATACACGAAACTGAGCCCCATCTGCTCCTGCTGCTGCACTTGCATCCACGTGACAGAAAAGATTAAAACAAGATACCAACACAAAAGTCGATTGATACGGGAGGAGCGAGTAGGAGCTCCTGGAAGGAGATTGTGAGATAGTGACAGCTTGGAGTAAATCCAAACCCAGTTGCAGCCCGGAGAAATTGGCTTTCTGTTGTTCCATGTTTTCTGTAATGCAAACCAGTGTGTGAGGGGCTGGGGGGATGTGATTGTCATTAGGAAAAGCTTTTGCCAGCACAGTAGCTCAGACACCAGGGGATAATGCATTACACACTGATGCTTTCCAGGACGTGGATTCCACCGGATTCCACGGCAGTTGTGCTGCTGATTCCATCGGGGGGGATGTGCTCCCTAACCACAATTCCCCCTCTTGGCAGCGCAAGTTAAAGATCCAGCCCTGGTTCGGAGAAATGCCCCCACCTTGCTGAGATCCTCAGGTTTCACCCGGCACCGCTGCCCTTTGAGGTTCCAGGAGGGGGTTGGATTTCAGACAATGGGCAGAACAATGGGGAAGGCGACCCCCGGTCCTGTTACAGCTTAATCCCACCCTGGGAAAGGCTGGCTTGGCACTTCAAAGCTGGGGCACGTCAGAACACCTGCAGAGATGAAAGCACCTCGAAGGGACGTGCCTCCCCTCGGCCCTGCCCAGGTCCTGCTCTCTGCCCAGGTTTGGCTGGGGAACCACTGCTGGAGCTCAGGAGGATGGGGCTGATGGTCCTGAAAGCACCAGAGCTGTGTTCAAACCGAATCATTTTGGGGTTGCAGGTAAACAGAGGAGATTTGGTCACTCATCCCAGGAAATCCCAGAACCTCGACGCTGCGCTGGGCAGTGGCGACACCCACGACTGGGTGACAACGAGTGGCCCTGTGCTGCCGAGCCCTTCCCTGCTGTAGTTTCAAATTAATGCAATAAATTTGGCTTCCTGTCCTCGCTGCTTTGCTGCTGGACATGGCCACGTTCCACTTCAGAGAGATCAGGTGCTGATGGCTGCGAAACTCGACCCGGGGATCGATTGTAACGCATCTTAAAAACTCCCACTTGCCAAGATGTAAAAGGGAGTCTGCAGAACGAGATTTTCTTCCCTTAGACCTGGAAAACCTGGTGGTGTCTGTGGTTTTGTAAAACCTCTCATACTTTATTTATTTTTATTCCTCTGCTAGCCCTTGGGTACAGATTACTTTCAAACAAGCTGGTTTACTGTTTGCATAACACAGGCTTAAATTCAGTTAGAAATAGATCGTTTTTCAAGTAATATTCCCCAGAAAATAATTACATGTATTTGGGGGTGTTGGGGAAAACATCAGAAATCTTTCTTGCTAAGGTCTGGTGACACCTGGCAATTAAAAATAAAAATCCATTTCATGATCCAGACCTTCCTCATTCTCCTTGGGGACGAATTAAACTGAACTGCAGAAGTTTCAAACATACTTCTAAATCCAGCATCGTTTGCTTCTGGGTAGATTCTACATTCTACAAATTATTTCTTCCTGGGAAAGTGTCTTGGATTCATATTAATGAGGATTCCATGTTTGTGGTTAGGGGAAATTCAGTCTTGTGGCTTAAGCAGCCTCAGGACTCTCATTAAGTACAAGAGGTTAATAATCTAAACTAGCAGTTAACTAGCTCTGGTCAGCAGAGCATTATTGCTTCTGGCTCGGGCGAGCTGAGCTGGTCCCTTGTCCTTTGCAGTGCCAGAAATGCAGGTGGAGACCAAACCAGGTGAGCTGTAGGTGAGCCATTTCTGATTTTAGTGCTGGGGGAGATGTTGGGAAGTGTTTGGAGTGGAAATAAGAGACTGATGGAAAAACTATGACTGAGAGAGGAGGGATGGAGGTGGGAGCTCTGGGGTGAGCTCTTCACTCAGGGGTGGTTTGTGCTCTGCTGGTTTGAGATCCTGGGCCAGGGAGGGGCTCTGCACAGGCAGCTCAGGCAAAGCCCTCTTTTTTGGTGGGAATAAGAGGTTGCTTTGCTGCAGCACAACTCAAATATGCAGAAATCCCAGAGGTGCTTGTGGGGAGGCATTTCATGTGTCCAGCATGTCAGGGACAGCCACTGAAGGAAATCATGGAATTCCAGAGCCTTGGTTGGAATGGAGCTCTGGAGATCCTCTGTTCCAGCCTGGTGGTCAAGCAGCTCCACTTAGGTCGGGTTGCTCGGGGCTGTGGCTTGAGCACCCCCAAGGGCAGAGCCTGCAGGACCTCTCTGGGCAGCCTGTTCTAGTATTTGACTTCTGTCCTGATGATGCTTGGAAATTCCACCTTCCAGCTGGTGCCTGGTGCCCCCACCCTACTGCCCCTCTCCTCCAAGGACAGCCTGGTCCCATCTCTGCATCCTCCGCTCAGAACCAGTGCTGAGGTCTCCCCTTTGCCCTCTCCTCATGCCAAAAAGAGTCACCTCTCTCCAGTTCTCCCTCTAAGTCACACTCCAGCCCCTGTTCTTTGGTCCCTTGGTCCTTTGGTGAACCCCAAACTGGACACAGTGCTCCAAACCCAACGGGAAAAGAGGGAATAATGATGTTAAATTAGATCATCATTTTCCTGGCTCTGCTGGCTGCAGCCTCGCCAGGACAGCCTGGGATGTGGTTCCCCTACCCAGCAGGGTTAAGTTGCTTTGTGGGTCAAGAGCCTGAAAGAATCAGCTCAGGTGTTCCTGACATTGAAGAATTGCTGCAGAAAGGGGAGGGCAGCCACAAATTGGCTCTGTCCTTCTTCAGCCCATGGAAACTTTAGTTTTAATTGCACAGGTTCCAAGCAAATTAAAAAGAAGCAGCCAAATCAGTTATCAGGCTGGCTTCCTGCAGTGTCCTGACAGCTCCCAGAGGCCTCTGCAGAGACAAGGTTTGGCTGGTTCCTGCCACATCCTCTCCACCTAAATTTAGAATGGTAAAGAGATTCTAATGTGTAAGAGATCTTTTTATGGAGTAGACGCTGTTCCCAGTGGACACAATAGGGCATGATCAGATACTTTAGAATGATGCCCCTCTGCCTTTCTAAAGTGTTTATCTCAAGGATACAGTTTATTCTAGCAGATGTCTCCTGTTGGAGCACCCATGGATTTATATTCTGGCATTTTTGGAGAAGAGGTCCCAAAATATCCAGAAAAACAGATTTCAGTTAGTCTTGCTAACATCAATCCGAGAACAAGCATCCAAGATGTTGTCTGGAAATCCAAAACATTATTGTGGAGGATCAAACAGAGCCTGGGCTGACATGTCTGAAAGAAGAGCTGCTTTTCCCCAAGGCAGCCTCGTGTGCTGTCCAGCCCCTGCTGACACAGCTCACAGAACCCTGGGCTGCCTTTTCACCTGCTGTAAAAGGGGAAAGAGGTCCATTATCTATGATTTTTGGGAGGGATAGAGATGGTTTTGCTGTCTGGAGCTCCTCAGACCGTGGTCTCCAGGGTGTCTGTGCTGGATCAACAGGCAGCTGAGGCTTGGTGGGAGCAGGGGGAGATGCAGGGGCTGCTCACAGCGAGCGCAGTGCTCAGAACACCTGGGAGCCCCTTGCTGATGTGGTTTGGGGCTGTTCTGAAGCCTCTCTCTCCTTCTGTCAGGCTCTGCACAAGCAGTTCCCCTTGGGAAGAAGTGCCTGGGACTCCAGCCTAGCCATACATCTCTGTCAAAATCCCTATGAATAAATTAACCTTTCTAAAGATTAGTGCACCCTAATACCTCAGGGTTTTTTTTCTTGTTTTTTAACAGAACAAATGCTAAAAACGCCTTGACAGACCTGGCTGGGGTTTGTGCTGTGGAGCATCTACAAGGGATTATGCTGTGAGTGGTGTTAAAGGCACAGCCATGTGATTGTGGCCAGCACTGGCTGGTCCCCTCCTCTGGAGAAGGGCAAAACACACAATTATGAGTAGGAAATCCTCATTTGGGCAAATAATAAAAAAGCTGAAGAAAGCTCTCATGCTTTTCCTTTTAAAACATCTCGAATTCAGCCACCTGTCAGTGCTTCACCCCTGGTAGTTCCCCAGACAAAGTCGTGGTGTGAGTCAAACAGCTCTGAAGGTTTTGGAAGCTGCACCAACACCGGGAGAGCCGAAACACTGGTGGCCAAATGGGAACAATGGGCTCAGTGTCAGCAGCCCCACACACCCTTGTCCTCCAGGCTTTTCCCTCTCTCCCTGCTCGACCCCAGCCCTTATTTTGGTAGGACAGACCAAAGGGAGGTCAGGTATCTGTGGCTCCATTCTCCTGCCACTGAATTGCTGGAATTGATCTGATCCTTTCCAGGCGGCCGGGGCGGAGGGGGCCATTCCAAAGATGGCAGGGAGTGTTTTGATTTTTGATCCTTTTGAGATGAATTATGGGGAGGAAGCTGTCTGCTATCAGAGGAATTAGTCAAATTCCTTGTCAGATGTGCAATCCCATTAAAAATGCATTATCTGTTTTCAAAGCTTAAGTGTGGGTGTTGGTTGAGAGTCTTTAAAATATTATTGTAAACTTTCACTGAGAAAAAGTATTCCTGAGTCTTTCATGAGGGCTAATCCCACTTCAACTACCGTAAACCATCAACTTCTGGGGTGGCCTTCACAAGCAGTGCAAGGCCAGAACATGCCATTATTCTGGGAAAATCCCCCTGGAAGATGCACACATTTGTTTTACGACGTTGTTAGCAGCTCCCGGCACCGAGCTGATGTGTTCTGATAATGATTCTGCTCCTCAAATTCTCCCTTTGCTTTCCTGCCTGGCATTTAGAGTTCAAACAACTCCCTGAATCCAGGGCTGAACTCATCCCAAATGAGATCCCCAACTCTGCTGCCAGCAAAGAGTAAATTCCCGACTCTTAAATGTATCTGCTCCTAACCTGAGTATCTAAAATGTAGATGGAAGGAATCTCAGTCAAAGCTTTGGAGAACATGCTCGTGGAGGGAAGCCACAGATTCTTCTGTGAGGGATTAACAGGATATCCTGGGGCAGTCAGTGTCACTCATTCTTTGGAACACATTCCAAGGAATTATTTTAATAAGCCGATAAAGGTGCCACGTAAACTTCTCTCTTTAAAGTATCTGTTAGTTGCAGAATCACACGCTCTTCCTATTTTTTTTTTTTTAATTATTGTTTTTGACATGTAAATAGGGTTTCCAGGAAAATCTCACAGATTTCGGATGCCTTCACTGACACTCACAACCCCAGCATCGCTCCAGTTGGATTTACAGTAGCCATGGCAGGTCATAAATGATGTTCTGGGGCCAGCTGAGCTCTGTTTCACAGGTTATTTCCCTAGACCTTTGCTCATTGGAATTCTTATTGGAGACCAGGGGTAATTCCATCATTTTTATTTGCTTCTCTGAGCACAACTGGGGTGGCCACGAACCTGCAAATCAGTCTGTACAACAAAGACACATATTTTTGTGATCAGAAAATCACCTATTTAGAGGAAGGAAACAGCCTTGGCTGGCAAAGCCTCCTCTCCAGGCCTGTGCCAGCACCAAGGGCCGTGTTTCATGTTACTTTGTTTTTCTGTTCCATGCGAGGAGTTGGCAGAAAATAGGCAAATTCCTCAGCCCTGGCTGGGTGCTCTGGCTCTTACAGTGACCATGTTTCCTGCCCGAGTCTCTGGCAAGTGACTCCAGTTTCTGTAACAACTCCAGCCCTCTCTGTCACTGCGGGGTAACGGAGCCCAGCTCGGTGCTTATCTCCTGAAATACCTAAAAAGTTCTGGGTTCAAATTGCTTTCGACACCGTTGCCAGTCCACCTGTTAAAATATTTTGCAGACAACCAAGTGTGAAAGGAGTACAAGCACATCAGGAGTATTTGGGATAAGGTGTTGTCTTTGAAGGGTTCTAAGGTGCTTTGGTTTTATTTTGATGGTGGCTGAACTCCCCAGAGATCATAACTGGGACAAGTAACAAATGCTGGAGAATGGAATAAGTTGTGTGGAAAGGTGAAAATCAGCATCACTCTTTCTTTAGCCAATCCATATAAAAATTCAGCCCAAAATTAGAGTTTAAAGAGCGTTTCCCTCTCTCTGCTAAGTGAAAGAGCACCAGCAAATATTCCCCTCCACCCTTCCAGGCTCAGTAAGCAGTGAATCTTCAGAGCCTAAGCTGGTCTACCTTGCAAAATTTCCACCACTCTTTGCAGTCTCAGTCCCACAGAGCTCGCATTGTCCCAAACATCAGAGGCAGAACCCTGCCTGACATTGCCCAGAACACATTGTAACCCAGGGAAGCCAGAAAATAAAGAAATTTCCTTGGATTCCAAGTGCTAAGCAGAGAACATGTGGTACTCAGGTCTTCCCCAGCCCCACGAGGCAGCTGCAAACACAAGTTATTGCAAAGCTGCAAAGCAGAGTCGGTGGCACTTCAACGTTCCCTTGGCTAGAATGGGTTTATCTCAAAATTTTATGTTATTTCAGCAAAGTGGAGTGTTTACCATAAATAGCAGGGCCTGCAGAAAGCCTGTTGGAACACTCTTCCTACTGTGAAGCAGCGGTACCTCAAGCCTGAACCAATTTAGGGGAGGCCTTGGCCATATGATTTTAATATTAACAAGTGGAGCAAATTTGTGAGTGGGTTGTTGGCCGGTTTCATAGCAAGGGGCACCTGCAACCCATCAACACGGCTCAGGCAACAAGGTGTCAATGCACAGGCGGAATAAAAACACGAATTTGGTGTGTGCAGGGATCACTCAGCCGGTGGGGAGGTGTTAACATGCGGGAGGAAAGGAAACCTGGCAGTGAAACGCTGCTATTTGTTGCTTTGTGAGCAATGGCCCAGCTCTCAGAGGGGAGAGAGGCAGGGCGAGGGGTGGAACGTGGCACAGGGCACACCCCGGGCTGCTGCTGCCAGCCGGGAAGCTCGGATGTGCGGGGTGGGAGCGGGGGTTGAAGTTGGAGGTGGCAGAAAGTGGCCTTGACCTTGTTTTGGAAGGCAGGAGAGAGCTCCTGGGGCACGTGGGCTGTGCAGGTCTGGGAAAAGTCCGGAACATGCAAGAGGGGCAGGTGGATCTCTTAGCACAGAGCAGAGTCTCTAGAAGTCACCCTAAAACTTGTCTTCTTGGAAGGGTCCTGGAAGGACCTTGGAAGGATCCTTGAAGGACCTTGGAAGGATCCTTTCCAGCTGTGTCCTGAGCTGCTGCTTACATTTTCTGCAGGGATATAATTTCTTGCCCTGTTTCATAGATTTCTCCCTTCTTGCAACATCCCAGAGGGTGATCTCAGCACGCTGTTATGCTCCTTCCATTGTGTGCCAGCTTCAAGGGTGTATTTCCATTTATCTGAACAAGCCCAGACCCACAGCGACACGGTCCAGGGGCAGACAAATACGGGCTGTCACAAAAACACAGGTCTGTGTTTGAGGGAACACAGGTCACCTCCTGATCCCACCTTCCCCTCTGACAAACATCTGGAGCTGCTGTGTCCTGCTGGAGTGACTTTCTCTCTGTTTGCCTTTACCTCTGTCTCTTTATTTCTTTATCCAGGCTGGGAATGTTGGGGCTGCTCAGCCTGGAGAAGAGGAGGTTGTGTGGAGACCTCTTTGAACCTTCCAGGACCTGAAGGGGCTACAGGGAAGATGGAGAGGGACAGTTTATCAGGAATTGGTGTGAGAGGACATCTGGCACAGGGTGCCCAGAGCAGCTGTGGCTGCCCCATCCCTGGAAGTGTCCAAGGCCAGGTTGGACGGGGCTTGGAGTACCCTGGGAGAGTGGAAGATGTGCCTGCCCATGGCAGGGACTGGATGAGCTTTAAGGTTCCATCCAACCCAACCCATTCTGGGATTCTCTTGCTTAGCCAGCCTTGACTTAGCAGAATATTCACCCTCCCCTTCAGGGGGTTCCCACACACCCTTGGCACGTGGGGACTTCCCTGTGCCCATGGTCACTTTCCTGCACATCTGGAATAACTCCAACCTTCTTTCTCTGTCCAGTTGAAACCCCTTGAGCCCACACTCTGCTTTGCCAGTCACTGTTTCCTGTCACTTGCCATGGCCTCTTCCCTAGAGGTAAGAAAATAACCTGGCTCACTCCTTCCCAGTGGTAATCTGTTGTTTTGGCATCCTGTGAATGACTGGTTTCAGGCGAGTCTGTCAGTGTCCCTTGCCAGCAACCAGGTTTTGGATGTTTGCTTTGGGAACATTTTGTGGTTGAGTGGCTGTGTTCCATTCCACATGTAAACACGGGCGAAAACTCACATTTAACAGTTCTAAACACTTGGACATTGGTCAAAGGGGCTACTCTGCTTCTCTTTATTTAATACACTAAGATTTTGCAAAGTACAGAACAATTTAGTAGCAGGAATGCCCAGGACCTGCCAAATGTATGATTTTGTTTGATTTTATTTTTAAAAATGCCTAGCACACAAGCTGAGCCTTTCTTTGGAAGGAGATATCGAGAAAGCAAAGCTTAATTGACTCTCAGGCTGTACAATTGGAGTCATGTCTAAAAGCAAAGCTGCCTTTTCCCTCAGCGTGTGCTCGTACTGGAGGCCACTTTCCACTCCTCTTTGCATGAGTTGAAACCACAGTAACTCCCCACACGACTGTGCCAGGATGGCTTGAGATTGGAACTGGGTCTCCAGCTCTTCCAAGCTTTGTTTTTTGCTGTCTCAGTCATCTGACTGCTCCCAGCGATGCCCATCTGGTTCCCTGCCGTGGCCATGTGCAGGAGTCTGGCTGCAGCACCAGGGCCTCGTGTCTGCTCAGCACTTTCCCAAATCCAGAGCTTTTCCTCCTTCTTCATGTGGCAGAAGGTGAATGTGTCGGGCCCTGTGTGTTTGGGCCACTTCATTTTATACTCTGGGTCAGTTGTTGAGGACCAAGCACTGAACCCACCTTTCTTTTCCACGCTCCTGAGAAATCCAAGTGGTGCTGCTGATGTCCTTACGCGTATTTATGGTGAGCTGACATCCAGTGTGCAATGAAGCCACCACTTCCAGACCTATTTTAGCTCTAAATATGCCCTTTAGGCCTCCAAAAGCAGGGCCTTTTCTAGTGAGGGACCTGCGAACAGCACAGCTCAGCCCTCCAGGCATTTGCAGTTTAAGAGCATCTTCTGGCTCTGAACTCTTGTGGGTTTTTGTGCCCAGCCTGGAGAGGGCTGAAGATCTCTGGTAGCACTTGTTGGTGCTCCACAGCTTGTCTGCTCACATGATGCTGGCAAACTGCCTTATTTCCAGCTGCTAAATTGCATTCAAAGGCCATTTAAAATACTTTCCTAATAAAACTTGCCTATAAAAATAGTTACTATAGCTGCTGCAAGGATGTTCTAGGAGCTGGTCCAAGAGACAGTCCCTACTGAGATGAGATCCACCCTACTAAAAAAAGCTGAGAAAGTGCAGCCCTAGCAGGATTCCAGCAGGAATGAGCAGCAGCAGCAGCAAAGTGGCAGCGGAAGCGTTAATCAAACCTTGGGCTTTCTTAGTTAATGCACAGTCACTGCTGCAGCTGATGGATCAGATATGGAGCAGGGCTTGTTGGGTAGGGTTTCGGAGCTGTTTAAATATGTTACAGCCTGGCTTTTAAACTAGAAGAGCTTGGATTAATTGAGTAAGTGGCACTTAAGAGATTGCAGTTTAGGAGGACGCGGAGTGTGGCTAAACACAGCCTGGGTGTTCGCTGGCTTTTCCCTCCTCGGGCTCTGGCTGCTCTTTCCCCGTAGCTGCAGGCTGGGGACACAGCAGATCTGCTGCAGTTTTATTGCCAGGGAGCTGAGACACGCAGCTGTTGGCATTCTTTGATCACAGGAGATAGCAGGACAAGCAGAGCCCGTGCTGATGCAAACTCCTTTTTTCATTCAGAACCCCCTCTGTTAAGCTCAGTCCAGCTGCCTGGGCTCCCAGGAGGGGCAGGGGAGGGCTGGTACAGCATCCCCGTGGCAGATGGTACCTGCTGAGTCTTCTTTCTGGCCAGGTATAACAATTCCCTGTTTGCCATTCCATTCCGAGTGTGCTAGAAATGCAACTTTTAAAGGGGTTATTTTCTCCAAGTGCAGCAGAAACTCTCAGGGGCTGACACTTCCCTCTGAGCTTGAACATCTCCTTTCCCTTCCCATGGAGGGGAAGGGTGGCTCTACCTCAGCCCCATCCAAAGAGCTGATGCTTTAATTTCTCCTTCTGTAACCAGTGAGGAAAATCCTTCCAGGACTTTCTAACTCGTGGAAACCTCTTCTCCTTCTCAGCACTTTGTCCCAGGACAGAGACTTGTTTTTCTTCATATTTGGACATGCCTGGTGCATATTCCAGCTGCCACAAATAGCCCAATTTCTCTTCTTTCATCAGGACTTTTTCCTTCTGTGCCATTCCCGTGGCAGACAGATCTGGATTCTCTCTACAGAAGGGATAACAGTAACAGCAGGGGCTGTCAGGGAGCTGCTCCCACTCCATAATTTGTTCAAAACTGGGCACCTTTGTGTGATTTCAGTGGGGATTTAGGGGCAAACATTACAGGAACTCCTCCTTTCCAGACTGAAGCCCATACCAAGGATAAAAGTGCACATCTCCAAGCACGCCTGTAATTCTTGAAAGCTTTTTACTGTTCTGCTCCCCAAAAACCAGTGGAATAGTTTGATTATGCCCTGGAGAGCCAGAGTGGTTTTTCTATGAGTCTCTTTGGAAATGGGTGATTTTTTGTTTCTGTATCACCCTCTCCCTGCTCTCTCCTCAGTCGTTGCTTGTGATTTCCGGAGAGAAATTGTTGCAACGCTTTGTTGCATGATGAAATCAAACCTGGGACATTCGGGATTGATGCAAATAAAGCAGCAGCCATGGAGCAACACGAGGTGCAGACTTTCTGCCTTTGGAATGGGCTCTGTTGTTCTGGCTGCAAGTAGAAACTGTCTCATTTGGGAATGCTATAACATTGATTTCTACTGCTAGAAAATTGCTTTCCGTGAATTTCTTCTTTTCTTTAAACTTACCTGGCTTTGAAATGTCTTAAAATGGAAATTTTTAGGCTGCTAATTGAGCTGTTTTAACAAGACCTGAGATTGCAGAGATGGTCTCCAAGAATGGGTTTGTTCATTTTTGTTTTTATGGGAAGTTGTAGCACAGGAAGTGATGGGAGGTTTTTTAGTGAATTCGAAGTGAAATAAAAGAACTTTTCCTTTCTACGTTGTCTAATTCAGGAATGGGCATTTAAAGTGAGAATTTCATCCTGTCTAATTTCTAACTGTCTTAATTTTTGATCCGCCATAAGAGGCATAACATAGAGGGATAAAATTTATTTCCTCCTTCTGCCTTTCTAGAATATAAAACTAGAATATAAAACTACAGACTTTTGGGACCGTTAACCAAACAAGATCAGTGTAAAGCTGATTTGACCCACATTATCCACATTAAAACCAAGATTATTTACTAACACTGAATTTTTCTGAAGTACCGTAAGTGTCGACAACACCTATCAGCTTTTAAGTGATATTTGTGCTTTTCCTTGTGTCTGTCACTGCAGCTGACTTTAGGACATTCTTAAGATACGATTTTTATGAGTTTCAAGCACTGAGGTGCCCATATTGACTTGAGTGATGCTCAGCCTGTATGGAAATCAATAAATATTTAGGACCTCACTGCAAGCGTGTAGTTTTTAGCGTGAGTTCTTGCCTTGACATCACAATAACCCTCTCTGCCAGTAGGTGGGGTTCCAATCCTGTTAAAAAAACCTGGGAAACCCTGTCCATGACTGCTCGCTCCTCTCGCACTTCCATCCACAAGCTGGCCACATCTGGAAATGTTTGATTTGATATAGTGTCGTTTTACATTGCAGAAATGAGCGTAAGCGGTTTTTTAACCCACCAAGTGAGAAATGTGATCTGGGTTTTACTACCGACCCTTTAAATAAAAAACAGATCGCTTATTAAACCATTATCTATCAAGGATATGGAGAGGGTTGGAAATATCCCAGGATCAGGATCGGAATTGGAAGGGACACATTTCTGTCTACTGTCCGGCCCCGATGGGCAGGAGTGCAGAGCTGAAATACCTCACACGAGGGGGAACAAATGCAGGGGGACAGGAAAAAGGAATAAATTCATCTCCTCTCCCTGAATCTGCCTTGGCTTTGACCATTCCCACTCAGGCCTGGGGCACTGCTGATAGGAAAGTGCTGAAATGTGTTATCAGGTATTGCTTGTTATCAGGGGTGGGGGAAAATCTTCTCTCATGAGCTTGTGGAGCAGGAATAGATCAGGGAAAGTCAGCGCATCCCAAATCCCTCCTCAGTGCAGGCAAAAGACAGCGAGAGGAGCAAACTCCTGCCTTTAAAACAGGACTCAGAAGCGCTGCACCCTTTGTGCCAGCTCTGAACGTGGCACTTTGTAACCCCCTGTGAATGGCAGCTCCTTTCTTTGTGTCCCAGAGGATGCACCCCGGTTATTGCAACTAATTCAGCCCCTTGTTTCCACCCCTCTTTGAGTGATGTTTCCTCATTGATAAGGGCACATCCCGCTGGCTTTGACAGAGCTGCTCACGTGAGCAGAACCAGCAGGGCTTGGCTCCCTGTGAATTATGACGGTTGGCATCTGAAATGAAACAAAGATCAGATCCGAGATGGATTTTTTTGGCCATCATGTTGCATTTAAAAGCTCGTATTACTTTGGTTGTGTTACATTGCATCACACTCGGCCGAGTCAATGTGTCATAAAGCTGCCTCATGTAATTGTACCCTGCATAAATGCACCAGAATGCCCCCGAAAAGTGATATTTCATGCTTGCCAGCTAACGCCTCGGCGAAGATTAAATCCACCAAAAGTAGGTATGTCCAATTGTTCGTTTGGATCAGCAAATAATTCATTACCCACATTATCTTTTTTTTTTGAAATGTCACACCGTGTTGTAAATCACTATGGGGCCTGCTTAAAATGCCAGCACAGGGATTTGTTTTAAAGGGAAAATTAAATTTTAGGGCCAATTCACACAATAGCTTCCCCCCTGAAGCAGGGCTGCCCATCTCCAAAGGCAAAGTGCCTGCTTAGAGGATTTTTCTCCCTTTAAGCAGCGATTCTCCATCACTGGGCTCAGTTTATTCATGTGGAGACTCCCACCCAGGCACAGGCCTGGAAACCCCGAGGGGAACAAGCTGGGTATTGTGAATGGAGCTCTCGGGACCCATCTCGCTGCTCTTTTTTTCTGAATTGTCTCAGGGAAGGGATCATTCTCCTCTCTTTGTGCCTCCGGTTGCCCATCTGCAGAGGCTGAGGACATTGCTGCGTTAGCAGGGTGAGGCCTGGCTTTCTGAATTCATTTCTTCAAGCTGGGATGAAGGGACAACGTGGGGATGTGGAGGACAAGGAGAGACTCAGAATCTCCTGAGTGGGAAGGGAGCCCCAGGGATCATCAATCCGGCTCCTGGCCCTGCACAGACACCCCAGCACAGACACCCTGTGCGTCCCTGACAGCGGTGTCCGAATGTCCTGGAGCTCTGTGGGGCTGTGCCCATTCCCTGGGGAGCCTGGGCAGTGCCCCAGCACCCTCTGGGGGAAGAACCTTTTCCTGAAATCCAACCAAGATCTCCCCTGACACAGCTCCAGATGATCTGAGAGATCACACAGCAGCTGGAGTTCAGGAATTCCCTTCCTGAGAGCAAGGGGAGGTGACTCCAAGGAATTGCTCTGGTGGGCGCTGCAGGCAGCTGCTCCTGAGCACCATGAGGGAAAAAACCAGGTCCCTTCCACCCCTGTGGCTCCAAAAGGCGTGAAAGGGGAAGGGAAAGCCCAGGATTTTGCGTGGCAGCTCAAATTCCTGACAGGCCCCGGGGAGTGGGAAGGAGGGGGCCAGCTGGGGCCAGGCTGCGGCCTTCTCCCTGGGCAGAGCTCGCTGAGGGGGGAGAACCAGCGTGTGGAGGAGAACTGGTGTTTTGGCCGGTCCCAGTCTGACTGGAGGGTGGGCAGTGACTTTTTGGGGCACAACAGAGATTTTCAGCGTGCACAGCCAGTCACTGGCGCAGGGGAAACCTGAGGCGCTGCAGAGGCTTTGTCTTTCAGCACAGGAGGCTTCCAGGCTCAGGACACACTGTGATTTTTAACTAAAAATTATCTCAAGAAATGAGTTCCTGAAACGCTGATGGAACTGGGGAAATAGCGAACAGCACCTCTGGAAGCACAAATTGGCCCTTTTCAGCAGTGGTAATTGAAATATTTCAGCATAGTGTAAAATTAGGGGCACTCCAACGGCTACAAGTGTTGGGAGTTTCCCTCTTATCAGAGTGATGAGATTAAGGATCATCTCATCCCACCCCCTGCCATGGGCAGGGACACCTTCCACTATCCCAGGCTGCTCCAAGCCCCATCCAACCCGGCCTTGAACACTTCCAGGGCTGGGGCAGCAACAACTTCTCTGGACAACATGTCCAGGGCTTGACACATGTGTCAGGCACATTAATTAGCCATGTAATTAACCTCAGGATGTGCTTTTCAAAAGCCTCTGGGTTAATTCAGGAAGGAAGATGTATCCAGGTGGTTATTACCATTTAATTGCTGCATTTTGTCAGCAGAAAGTTTCGTAGAATATCCTGAATATCCTGAGTTGGAAAGGACTCACAAGGACCATCAAGTCTAAGGTCTCTGTGTTGGCCTTGTTGTTATGGCATCACTCAAACTTATGGTTTGTTGTTTTTGGGAATGTCGGGGAGTCACATTTGTTGGGAATAAAGCAGGATTTATTTTCTGCATTAGTTAATGGCACTTCCTCTCCTCAGCCAGCATTCAGACTTGAGGGGACGAATCTCAAGTAGAGCAGCAAAACTCTTGGTAACACATTAACAGGATTTATTAAGTTTGGTTGCTTGAATAAACATCAGAATCCTCAAGCACTTTCTCTTCTGAGGATTAACGAGGAACCTGGTTGCCTGACACTGTGATTTCAGGATTTTATGGGTGTCTTTATCCTCAAATTTATTCGCAGATCCCAAATTTTATCTTTTTTTAGGTGGCAGGAGGGACATTGACCCTGAAGTGAGCACCTGTATTGGTGAGTTCCTCAGCACAATGTTTCTCCAGCTGGTTTTAAAGCCATTGCAGTCAAGTAGGTTCAAAAAATTCATAAATCTGTGTCCCCAATAGGCACCAGCACAAATTTGCAGGATATTTACTCAACACAAACCCTGTTCCATGCTCATTTTAGGAGCCATTTTTACATCACTGAGAGTGGAAAACATCCCACACCTCTTCTGTGAGCATCAGTTGGGAAGAAATAATATTGTGATTCTTGTACAGGCATAAAAGTTGATAGCTATTATTTAATGCCTGTTACACCTCAATCCCTATCTGTGTGTGGAACTTGTTTGCTGTTCATGTTTCTCCACGTACTTTATATTCAATTTCTGCCATCTTTTCTTTATGGCCTTGCCCAGGTAATGAGCTCTTCCACATTAGGGGCTAATTAGGAGAAATTCCAGGCTACTGATACAGTCACACACTTTGATTTTCAGAACTGGGTGGAGCAGATTCTGATCCATTCCTTCCCAAGGAGATCAACACCAGTAACTTCAGCTGAGCCACTTGGGATTTATGGAGCTGGTTTGCCCACGATAAAGAGCCTGGCCCTGCTGGTTTCCCTGGGACAGTTCTGTTTGCTTTGAGGGGTGAATTGTCCTGCTGGCTGTAGCTTGGCTAGGGCTGGCTGTGAGCTCCTGAACCAAATGCAGGTTTGAATATGCTCCAGCAGTTATGAGAAAACCGCTTTAAATTGGGTTTGGAGCTTGGGATCCGTAGGTTGCATTCCATCCTCTGCTAAACCTCTTCTCTACACTTACATATTCTACTTACACTACACGTATCTTTGTTTTTTGTACAAAACCCCATAGGTACTACTCAAGCATTCTGGTTTTTGAAACCCTCTCAATGCCTCCTGTTGAAACTTTTTCACTCTGAACCATCTTTTCATGCCTATATTGAAAATATTAACAGCCTGTTTGTGAAGGAAAAAACCAAGTTTCCATGTCCATGTGGAAAATGACTGAAGGGTATGGACGAAATTAGGGCCTGCCTGTTGGAACATTAACAGATTTGTCACACTGTTAGTCCCAGCTAATCCGTGCAGACTTGGGAAGAAAGCAATTCAGGGTGGATTTGGGAGCTCCTGGCTGTGGGAAGGGCTGTCCAGAGTGCAGGGCAGGGATGTTCCTAAAGCCTCCTAAACACCAAAATCCTGCTTTGCACCTGGAAATCACCCTTGGCAGGGAAATTCACTGCATCTTATTTAACAAAACTGTTGTGAAGCACAATAACTTGGACGTGTAAATCCATTTCTCCTCATCACAGATATATGGAGAACCTGGATGTACCCCAGGAAAAGGTGTGGGAAGAGCTGTTCTGGAAGAGCCTAAGAAGGGGGAACAGTGGAAACAACGCAGGTGCACGTGGGTGTGTGCCCTGCCATTCCTGAGGGGTCCTGTCCCAGCAAGTTGGGGTGATGGAATTAGGCTGAAATGTCCAAATTCCGCCGTGTCTTTGTCACAGCTGAAGACCCCCAAAATTTGGGGTGCTGTGGGTAAATGTGCAAGAGATCCAATCCTTGTCCAGCAGTGGTCACCTGGGAAAATACACCGTGCTCAGGGAAGGGCAGTTCTTCTGCCCTGGCTTAGACTGGCCCTATTATTTTATCCCAACAGTCCTCTCTTTGAATCAAAATAGGAGAAAATGCCAAAAACTCCTGCAATTTCCCTATTCATATTCATTCAGAGATAACTTTGGAAATCAGTGCATTTTACTGCATTTCCCACTGCATATGCAGGGTGAAGGATGAGCTGTACTCCACGCTGAAGCTCTGCTTTGATCTCAGGGTATTCCTGTTTCATTTCTGGTGGTTTTTGCTTTTATCCCCAAATCTTTCTGCCTGGGAAGTGGGGTTTATGCACACACCTGAAGCACAGGCCGAAAGAGACAAAGGCTGAAATGCAGAGGCTGCAGGAGGCTGGCATTTTTGTAGTGTGGGGGGTTTTTTTTTGGGTTTTTTTTTTGTGTTTTTTTGTTGTTGTTGTTGTTGCTGCATTCCAGTTCTGATCCTATCTGTTAATATCCTAGCTTGGCTTCACTCCCTCAGAGTTTGATGTCCCAACTTTTCCTTGTTAGCACCAGGAAATCATAAGCTTACAGTGAGTGATAGCCAGTGGGTCTGGGATTGATTACAAACAAAAATCCTAGATAAGATCATAAATTTAACCCATCCCTGTGATGTGATCGTATCAGGATTCAAGAACGTCTCAAAGTTGTTTCCGATTTTCAGCCACTTCATCTGGTTTCCATCCACCCCAGCTGGGAGCAAAGTCCTCTTGCGGTGGACTCTAATCCATGCCAGCCTGGGCTTGGAAGAACCTCTCGTTTCTGTTATTATTGTATTATAAAAATGGATAGAAATGCTTTAGACAGGATGGACGTTTCAAGGAAGATCAGCTCGGGCGCTGCTGAGATAAA
Source organism: Eulacestoma nigropectus (assembly GCA_013397775.1). NCBI lineage: Eukaryota > Metazoa > Chordata > Aves > Passeriformes > Eulacestoma > Eulacestoma nigropectus. The sequence goes on from VZTE01001957.1 coordinate 162,216, forward strand.
ACTGACTCGCGAATACGAGCACAGGGCTGGTTTCCTGCCCTCCCATCCCCTCCCTGGACTTTGGCTGCATCTAAGCAAATTCAAAATGGTATTTTCACACCCTGAAAGTCAGAAGAGGAACACTGGAGATGAAACCTGTACTTGAGAACTCCCTGAGAAGAGCAACTGAACCGAACCAGCTGCGATGGGTCCCCGCAAACCCAAACGCTGCCGTGTTTAATCCCTGTTCCTCCATTCCAGGAAGAGATATTTGTGCTCCTTCTGCAACTGCTGCTTGTCTGTTTTTATATGCATCCTCCATCCCAGCTGCCAGCTTCCCCCTGCTGGAAATGACTGCTGGGATGCAGGCCCTGTGCCTGAGAGCAGATTGAACTCTCCACCTTCGGCGGCGGCGCCGGAGCCGATGCGCTCCCATCCATCCGCTGGCCCCCTGGAACCAGGTGATTTAATGTTACTGTTGCTTTAACGGCCTCATCGCTGCTCTGGCTGCACAGTAGTTGTCTCCTGTGTGACTGTGCCTGGGAAAATCTATTACTGGAGTGCCATTAATCTGAGGCTGCCGCCTCTGGCACTTTCTGACTCTTCTATTTAATGGGCCTCTGCTTCCGGAGCTCTGGAGACATGCTGTTTTCCTCTCTTGATCAGCTTTGTTTAATTATCAAAATATTTGATGCAGAAAATTGACATTAGTTGTGAAGGTTCCTGCCTTCCTCCTCCTCCTCCTCCTCCTCCTCTCAGCCCTCCCTCCCAGCTCTGCAGTGACATTGAGATCTTCTGTGTGTTCCACCTTCACCTTAAAAGAGAAAATCCCTGGGACTGCTGCATTGGTGAGCCACAGGTACCTGCTGCGAGCCCTGGGCACGTAGACCTGCACTTTTGTCTCCTTTCTGCATGGTGCAGCCAGCTGGAATTGCTGAAAACCTGGGAAGAGGGAGCCCTGTGGGTTGCTGTGCCTGGCTCCAGGCTGAGCTAACCCGTAAGAGAAGGCTCAGTGAGGTTCAAAGTCATGGAAGTCCCTTAGAGCTGAGAATTCCACTCTGCCTTCCTTCTCCTGCTGCCAAGGCTGGAAGCTTTAGGGGTTGCAGGTGTTTCAAGTGCATTTTGCTTGCCCAGTGACCACATTCCCCATTCCAGGGCTTTGGGATGAGCCCCTATGAACCAACATCTATGGCTAAACCAAAAATTATGGGGTAACACTGGTACCCTATACAGCAGGATCTTCACGAGCAAGGAATTCCTGCAGAAGGCCTCACGTTACCCAAAAAACCCATCAGTGGTGAGAAGGCAAATTCAAATAAGGTAAATTATGGTTCTCACTGGATGTCCTGAGCTGCTGGAGCAACTCTCACATGGAAGTGGTTTCCTGTGCCGTGGAGACTGGATGTCATTATGGAAAATACCCTTTTTCCAAGCAAAACTCACCAGATCTAGTGCAGGGTAAGAGGGGAAGTGTCTGGGCCCTGTTGTTGCAGCCAGGCCAGAGGAGCTGGTGCTTCTTTCTGGGTTTTGAGTCTCTGCTCTTGTCAGCATTTCCTGGGGCCAGAGGCAGAGGAGCTTTGCAGAGGGTCCCAAAGCAGAGCCACGATCTGTGTCTCTTCTTCCTGCTGCCTCTCCACAAAGTGCAACAAATAAGGTGAATTCCTGACATTTGGGGCTGCTGGGGGGCAGAGCAGGGGAGCTCTTTATGCAAGGATGAAACACAGACACCACTGTTGTGTTATTTCCTCAGACACGTTCCTGTTTGCTCCGCTGGACCTGGCTCCTTACTGCCAACATCCAACCAACATTTCTCCTCTCCACATGCTCTGCTTTCCTCACAGGACACAGACAGGCAGAGTACAGATGGGGACCATAAATGTTACCCAAATCACTATTACGGTGATTTTCAACAAGTAAATCATATCCTAGCAATAATTATCCACCTTTACCAGCAAAACCTTTCATGCTGCTGTCACCCTCAGACTGGGATTAGTTGCTGTTTGATGTTTTTGTAGTTTATTTGGGTCTACGTATATAAATATTTCCATTTCCTCTTATTAATTGATATTAAAGGCATTACATTTACTAAGTAATTCCTATTAGAAGGCTGTCAGAGAAGCTGGGGTGTTTGAACAAAGCATTTTGCAGTGAAAGATAAATAATATTTCACTGGAGCCAGAACATTTTGCAGAAGGACACGGATTTTGATGAGGAAGCTTCTGGGCATCAGAGTGTTTTCTCCAGCCAAAGACAAAGGGACGCTGAAGGAAGAGGTGACCGGACACGAGTGAGCTTTGCCACTGCTCAGATGATTTTGTTTTCACCCCATGCAAATAGAAACGAGTCCAAGGTCTCCAAGCCTTGCAGTGCTGGGTCAGAGCTTTGCTTTCAGCTGCTCCTGTGCTCAGCTGAGCCCTGCCAAAGGAAGAGCTGGGCTTCATTGTCACCTCCCTCCCAGCTGGAGCAGGGAATGTGCCTGACACTGCCTGAGAGACAACCAAAATGGTGCTCTTTGGGCTCAGGTTTTTAGCAAGTTTTCAGCAGAGCTCCCACTCTGCCTCAAATAAAGGGGTAAATTCATGATTCACAGAATCCTGACCCGTTAGTGACTGGTCCTTGGCTGTGTAATAGAAAAAAAAAAAGAAGAAGAAACAAGGTTTATGGGTTTTTTTCCCCCTCCTCCCCCTTTTTTGCAAAGGTTCAATCTTGTATGGTTTAAATTCTTCAACCCCTCTCTCCCACTGCTTTTATCCTTGGAATATTTTTGTGGAAGTCAGTGAAGTTACCTGTGTGTAATTCTAGAATAACCCATGGCAGGCAGCTCTGGACCACTGGGATAAATGGGGAGTGCACTGCAAGGGAGAATCAAATCCAGCCTCTCCTTGTGAATAACCAGGGCTGAAAGATCACTGATAAACCTCGGTGCTGCTTGGGGCTCAGAAATGCAAAGCTGCTGAGGCAATAGCATCCCAAATCGGGGCATCAGGAGGAGGAACACCCCGAGCTTCATTTATACTGCAAATGAAAATAATCATAAAGATACAAACCACCAAGGTGCAAAATGGGCTTTCCAATTCATAAGCACAAGCCACCACGAGTTAAAAACCTCTTGGTTTCTTCGCTGAGTGCCCCAGGCAATAGTTTTCATCTATATTTCTCCATGGTCAGAAGTCAGAGCAGACCACTGCTATCTAAGACCTTGACTTTTTTTCCCTGACAGTTACAATTATTACAGCCCGGGGGACTCATTTTCTCAGTCTGGCCACCCGCTGACCTAGCCTGCAACCAGAATACACTTTAAAACAAACAAACACCAGCTCAGCTCCCCTCTCCTCCTCCCCCAGCCCTGGAATATTTTCACACCGCGCCCCTCGCAGAAGGATATTAGCCACTATTGCTGAAGGCACAATCACATTATCAGCACCATTCTCTCTCCCTTTCTCCCTCTCCTCCCCCCAAAGATAAATTTTTTATGTTGCTATTTTCTTCTCTTTCGTATTTGGCACTCGATATTTACGTGATAAACTGCAGAGCTGCTGCTAAATGGGCCCTGATACAACTTAATAAATACATAACAACATCCAGCCTGCACGGTGCTGCCGTGTCCCGGGCTCCTCGGGATCCTCGGAGATAATGGCTGCTAAATGCAAGTTAAGCCTTCCTGTAAGGAAAACAGAAATTTATCCCGCAATAATTAATGGCATGGAATGAGCCGGCTGATAATCCTGCCTCTCCCTGTTTGCTGTGTTTCCCTTTCCCTGAGCGCGGCTGTGTTGGAGCACCAAACTCCTCGAGATGAAGATGTGAGGAATACGTAACTAACAATGTCTGATGTTGTCTGCTGCTGCTGCAGCCAGGAAACGTCCACAGGCAGAACCTTGGCTTTATTAGTCCAGATTTAAGAGAGAAGGCAGTGTGAGGTGCCTCACTGAGCTGAGGGGGTTCAGTGAGCACAGAGAGAGCAAATCCAGGGATTGGGCCTCACTAAGGAAAGACATGAAAGGGGAGAGAGAAAGAAAAGGTGCAGATGGAAGGAGAGACCCCAGGTTCAGGTAGATCCTCCTGCCATGGAGGCATCTCACTTTCACCAGAAGTGCACAAACCTTCTTCTCTTCTCATAGTTTAATATTTCTAAAGTTTTTTCCAAATTTTAGCATCTTTAATTTTTTTTTTTTTGTACACAGGAAACAATTTCACCTGGGTAATTTCTTATCACACAATGGACAAAATATTCCCCCCCCCACACACACACACGAGCCAAGCAAACATCCAGTGAGGTTTTCCAGCTGAATCATCACTCTATTTCCTGGAGACATGGAATCATAGAATCCCAGAATGGTTTGGGTTGGAAGGGACCTTAAAGACCAACTCATTCCAAAACGCTGTCCTGGGCAGAGAACCGCCCTCAGGTCCCATTTGTGCCCAGTGAAGGTGCTCACAAAGGGCTGTTCCTTCAAGTGTAGGTGCCCAAGCATTCCTTTGGCCAGTGCTGGGATATCTTTCTGTGGAAGTAGCATTTCCTCGGTTAATCCCTGATAAGAAGACTGGTCAGAGTCAGAGTGTAAAAAATTCAGATGGAGGTAACCTGTGAGTGTTGTGCAGCTGTGATTCACATGAGGTGACCTCAGTTCCTACAGTATGCTCACAAAGGTTTTGTTATCTTTCCAGGAAGAAAGGAGAAATTATCCCAGAGTTTGAGTCAGCCACAGAAGAACATTAAACAAAATGCTTCAGCAATCTCTACAACCCGTATATTTTTGAGATGAGCTGCTTTCCCTGTGATAACATTGATGGCAGGATGAATTCACGCATAAACACACACAGGGGACACACGTGGAGGTACATTCAGGGATCATTCCTCTAAATCCCCTCTACTTTCCCTTTCCAAAATGCCTCTCTTTTCTTTACCAGAGCCTTTCCCGACTGTGTCCTAATTGCTGAAACCCTCGGCACAAAGTGCCATCGACCAAAATGAAGCGAGGCAGACTCACACAAGCCGCAAAACTTTGCAACACAAAGCCACGGGCACAAAGAGTTTGGCTCTATAGAAAACCCCAGTGAATGCCAGGAGGAATCCCAGAAAACTTCGCACGATGCTTCCAAACGCACCCCGGGGATGCCGAGCTCGTTTCCTCCCGACACCGGCGCTCCCTGAAGGAAAAGCACCCAGGGCTCTGCGCAGCGATCACCCCGCGGTCCTGGGCATTCAGAGCATCGGGGAGTTTCGCATCCCACAAAGAAGACCACAAGGACCTTTGAGCGCCCCGTGGAAGCTCCTGGAAAAGCAGCAGGTCGCTCCCTGCAGCCCCTCGGAGGCGGGATGCGGAGGTATTTCCATGGCCGCTTGGCAGGTGACTGCTCAGCAGCCGGGCTGTCAGTGCTGCCGGGGGTTATCTGGGTTTAGCTGTAGGCAGGAACTGAACCACAATGAGCATTCAGAGAGCTCGCTGCTCCTCGTTTGTTTAGAGACAAGCCATCTTAAACTCGTTTGAAGCCCTTTTTATTGAATTCACACCCTTGTGCCAAGCACTGAAAGATTTACTTTGGCTCTTGCGGGAAGATGGAAAGCAGATGAATGCGTGGCTGGCTGCCAGCGGTGGGTGAGCTCTGAAAGCCCCGGGACAATGCGGGGTTGGAGGGAACAAACGTGAAAGCGGCGCCCAGACGTGACTAAAGAGGGGCTTTGGCACTCGAAGGGCTGCTGGGGGGTTGATCCAGCGGCTGGAGCGGGGTCAGGAGATAACACACCCGGCCCGCACGGCTTTGCGGTGGGCAGCATCCCGAGCTACAGGTCCGCACGTGCGGGGACAGCTGCTCCCTCCCCTCCCGCTCTTCCGCAGGCTCCATCTGCACACGCGAAGCCCCACTTGGACTCATCCAAGGCAAGGTGCCCCAATGGCTGTCGTGCCTTTCTTGCAGATGTTGCCGTAATTTTGTTGTGGTACAATTTGACACACGGCTCCCCGCTGCATCCGAAAGGGGCACATTATCTCAATTAATGTTTCACGGCAAACATGGCACTGATAGTATTCATGGGACTAAAGACTATTACCATTTGCATGGTGACTAGCACAAGAATTATGACTATGTGTGTTTTCCGCAGCAAAATTTGCCCTGGGGCGCCTTTTTTTTTTTTTTTTTTTTTCTTTTTTCTTTTTTTTTTCTTTTCCTTTTTTGGCTTGTGACAATGTTCCCTTTTTCTTCCTCCTTCTGTTTTGATTTCTACTTAAAGTTTTATGGCTCTGTCCCCTCCAGGGTGCTATTATCTTGTATGCTAATAGGGCTATGCATATTCTATTAGCGTTGTCAGTGTGAGATAAGAGGCACATTCTGTAAGGAGCACTCAGGGGGTAATAATCCCAGCAAGGGGTCTCAATGTTAGTACATTATCAGTCATCTTCACATTTCACTGGAGCCTGTTTATGCACCTCTTCAGCTGCGCAGCCCAGACACCGAAAATTGCTGAATGTTTACGGAAACTGTTGTAGGGGAACATAATGGGGCTTGGAGATCGACTTGATAAAGGAGCCTTCTCCTTTGTCGCTCCCGGATCCGAGATGTTTGGAGCTGGGTGCAATAAGGAGGAGAATATGTTAGGTGGCAGTTGGCAGCTGAAAGCAGGGGCAGATCCGTGCGAACAACCCGGCCTCCTTCAGAGGTTTCTCCCTTTTTCCCTCACCTGGTTGGCATCACCAGCGAGGCCGAGAGATTTTACACCCTTCAGGCTCGGACTTGAGGGCCCACAGAGGGAAAAGCGATGAGAGCGTGTGAAGGGCAAATGAGTCACTATTCGTGACTCTTTGGCAGTTAAATAACATTCCTGGGTGGCAGCAGCGGGCGGTGGGGTGTGAAATGGGTGTCATGAGAGGGTTTTCCCCAGCTGGGCAGGCAGTGGTTGGATGGAACTCCTGTTTCCCCCACTCCGCTCGTGTTCCCACTAAAATTCCCAGCGATTCAGGGCCAAGAGTCCTCCTAGGGATGCACATCTCTTCTGTTCCTGCCCTCCACTGTGGCACATCTTGAGCAAGTCCATTATTTTCCCAAAAACGGGAGAAATTTCATCTCTTTTTCCACTTTTCTGAGAGCACACTTTTGAGGGAACCTTTCACAGTGTTAGGGTTTTTTCGTGGAACCTGTAGGGGAAAAAGAAAAGCACAGTGTTAGTTCTTTTTATGTGATGTTACAAATAAATCGCATTTTCATGGGGTTTTCTGTGTGTTTCTCAGTAATGTTGTTGCTTCTGACCCAGCAGAGCAGTGGATTTATGTGGTGACACCTGGAATATGATGGGATTCAAAGTTATCATTTAACTAAGCTATGCTGAGCTAAGGATGGGAGCAAAAGGAGATTTTGTGCATTTCTCAGGTGGAATGTGTCATTAGATCTAAAATCATAGATTTTGTAACAAATTCAGTGCCTGATTTTGCACAATCAGGGGAAATTTTGGGAAAATAATCAAATGAGGAATGCAAAAAAACCCCACAAACCCAGAGGTGAGGAACCAACCTCATATTTGAATGAAGGAACAAACAATTTTCGGAGACAGGAAACCTTTGCTGTTCCTGCAGAGAAACTTTTCTCTGAGTAGGACAGTGAACACTGCCATGGGCAACGCCTTTAGGAGAGGCTGGAAATGTCACTCAGGATAAAACTGCAAATTTTTAAATGCAGAGGTGCCCAGTTAGGGCATCTAAACTCAATTCCTGGCTTCAGGAGAGGGAGAAAAAGGCTGGTTTGGATCACTCGTGTAGGACTTCAGACTGCACGTGGATATGAACACTCGCTCCTTACTTTAAAAATATTTGTCCTTGACATTTCCAGACACATGGCTCACACCAAATGTATGCAGCTCCATCTCCTGAGGGTCCTGAGATTAAAACCCCTGCTTTCTCACCTTGCGATCTGGCATTAATAGCTGATAGAAAAATCACAGACATGACTGACATCTTCCTAGAAATGTGAGCCTGTGGAATTAATGAATGCCATGCAGGAAAGCAGGGGTCAGTTTGGAAATAGGATTTCTGTTGCCAGCCATCCAGTCATGAACTGGACAATCTGCTGTGTTTTTTTTTTTTCTTTTCTCTCTTTTTTTTTTTTTTTTTTTTGCTTTAGCATTGAGGAAAATTGGTCTGGAGAATAAAGCAGTTGGAAAATAAGCAGCTCTGTTTCTCTGGCCACTGGAAATCGGGCTGGCTTCTGTTTGTGTGCCCTCAGCACGTTCCTTGGCTGCTAAATTCTGTATCCTGGTGTTTATCTGCAGGATAAATCTGCAAATCTGCAGGTCCAGGGGCTGCTGGGGCTCCCAGGGTTGGTGGTCAGGCCCTGTGTTGAGGTTGGGTCAGTGGTGGCAGAATCTGAGCCCCGGGTTCTCCATGGAATGGCAGGGGAAGGGTGGCAGGGGGGGAATTCCAGCCCCAAAGTCCATCAGCTGATTGAGGCATGGAAAACTCGGCTCTGGAGGAGTTTCCATCACTTTGATCAGGGCACTACAAGGGATGCACCTCACCTTGAGGTTTTGGGGAACTCCTGTCCCCACAGCAGCAGTGACAGTAATTTTGTCACCTCTTTTCTACATTTTTCTGCTGCATCTGTCTCCAGATCTGTCAGCACTGATCACACATGGTTTTACCACAGGATGGTTTTACATTTACACGTTGAAATAATGTTACTCATATAATGTTATTCATAAATGAAGCAGCTGAGCCTCTGTGCAAACCTTGTCACCAGCCTGGGTTTAAACTGCTCAGAGTTCTCTGCAGCCTGTGATGATCTCCATGGAAAAACTGCACTTTTCAGGAAACTCAAATATTTCATCAAAGAAGCAACATCTTTCTGGCTATTTTTAGTGTGAGATACAAACTTGGAAGCATTTTTTATGGAGAAGATGGACGGATTTCCTTTTCCCTTTTCTATCTTCCCATTTGAGTTTTTCCAAGAGAAAGCAAAAAGGCAAAAAAAAAAAAAAAAAAGGAGAGAGATACAAAGGGAGTTGGAAGAGAAAGAACTGAAAGCATTTTAGTTACACTTTTTTTTCCTTGGTAAGGAGCAGGAATATTTGAACAGCAATAGAGAAATGCTGCAAACCGTTCATCTGGGAGCGACATGCCATTCCTCACCGCCCTGTCACGGCAGCTCCCACCCCTCTGAGCTCTGCTGCAATCACTTTTGTTGCTTCTGGGTGCACACCGGTTGTTTTGGCTTCCACGGTGGAAATGCAGAACTCCTGAGCCTGTCACTAAGCCAGGAGCAAATGCAAAAGGGAGGGAACGGCATCGCTGCTGCTGCTGCTGCTGCTGCTGCTGCTGCTGCTGCTGCTGCTGCTGCTCTTTTGACATCTCATCTGAAAAAAACCCCTGTGCCCTGGTCCCTTTGTGCACCCACATTATCCACAGGCACTGGGTGGCATTCAGGGCTCCCTCTGACTGGATTCCTCACTTAAGGTGTGTTTGAAGGGAGATTTAATTAATTTAATCGCAATTAGGGTGTGTTCAGCTAAAGCAATCGCTGTAAATCAAACCCCTCTTAGCAGGACCAAACCAGCTGCGTTTGTAGGAGCTAAAGGCATAAAATGAATGAAATCCCCAGGATGGAGCTCTCTGATGTTTCCTGGGAGTTTGTTATTGTTTCAGAGCGACTTCTGGAAAATGGAATCCCCAGAGCAGCCTGTTTGTGGGATCTCCAGGCGAGGGAAGCACTGTGCTCCCAGGAATTGCCAAACTCCCCCTGGAACAGGGAACAGCAGGGGCCCAAAGCCACCAGGAGTCCCCGAGCTGGGGGACACGGTGGGACCCCAGTCCCTGCCATGCCTGGGAGCCCTCAGTGCCACCGGTGAGCACAGGAACGTTGCAGGGGCAGAAATGTGGAAGCAATTACTTTAAGAGCCGTCTTTTGGGCAATTCCCCCAGAGACATCAGACCCTGTATTTATGAAGCCTATTGCATTGGGCCCTAATGAAGCAATTAAGCAAAGGGTCCTCTGTGTTTGATCTAAATGTGGTAATTTTTACAAAAACATCGCCGAGTGATAGATACCCATAACTCAGAGTCCTTAATTGTACTTAATTTGTTTGGAATACGAATGTGCATTTAATTAAGCCGGGGCTTTGCCCACATGTTTAAAGAAGGGCTGTCAAGGAAAATTAAGGCCCAGTTTGTTTTCAAAGTTACTGGTTTTTATCAGGCCAGGACAGCGATCTTCGAACAGAAGGTTACAGATAATTAGGCAGAGACCTCAAGCCAAAAAAAAAGAAATCCAGAGACACTGTACAGCTGAGAAAGCAGGAAGGAAAGCTCCTCGATGAAGAAACATAAGATTTGGCTGCTCACACAGGGAAGTCACGCATGACTGGGATTTGGGAAACGGGACCTGTTGGTTAAAATGTGGTTTGTGTTCCTAAAACTGGGGGTGTAGGATGGCAGGAGCAGCTGGTTCCAGGAGCACTGGATGCAGAGATAGCATCACCACGGAGCAGCAAGGACGTGGAAAGGGCAGGAAGCAATTTTTATTGTCCTTGGGATTCCTAAATCTGGGAAAGCTGAGTTTTAATTATCTCTGTCCCAAGCACAGAAATACTGTAGGTGCTGGTGGGGTAGGTGCCAAAAATTCATCCTGTTGGGAAGAATATTAATCTGATGCTTGGAAAGCGAGTTTATTCCTGGAGGAGCAGAGGTTTTGACTCGCTGATGCTGTTCTGAAGCAGCACTTTTTTTATGCACAAAATGATTTTCAAGAGTGGCAAACAGGGAGGAAAGTACACGGAAAAAATCTTGGGCAATCATGGATTTAAATCTTTGGTGAAAAAAATTAAAGAAGGCAGTTGGAAATTAATGACACTTCAGCATATGAAGGAAAGGGGGATTTTTTGATATTGAAAAATTGGTTTCTCAGCACAACAGCAAACAAAGTCCATGTGTGGACGCCACGCTCTGCGACTCCTCAAGAGTCACGTGCTGGTTATCAGCTTCTCAACGCTGTCATTTTTAATGTCCTGCTGAGACATTTCTGTCAAGGGATCCTTAGGGTAGAAAACACTTCCTGTGCTGTTGCCTTGAAGCTTAAATGGGGTACGTGGCCAGCAGGGAGCTGTGCGCTCCTCAGCAGAGTCACAGAGAGGGTGACTTTTCTTCAGAGAGCAGCTACGGCTGGAACAGAGCTGGAACTTGAACCCAGATCCACCACTCTGAGGGTCTGAAGTGGGAAAATCCTGTTTTCCAGAGGGTTTTGATGGGCTACAGTGCTGACGGCAGCTGCAGTGGCCTTAATTATGGATCACGAAATGGGGAGAATCGGTGGATTTTGAAGCAAAAATTGTAACTCCGGTGTCATCTCCTGATCCTGGAGCTGCCTTCATCCACTCCCAGCTCAGAGAAGCTCACTGCAGGATGGCACCTGCCCTTCTTTTCTTGGGTGGCTCAATTTCAAAGTTGGCAGAACACCCAGAACAGCCCTGATTTAGAATAAAATGAGTCGACTTAAAAGAAACAGAATAAAATCAAATTAATCCTATGGCATTAGAGTTCCTTTGGCTGGATCAGCCCATGCCTCACCAAGATTTATGGCACGGGTGTCAGAAGGAATGCCCAGCCCAGTCAGAGCAGGATTCTCCCATGTTACAGGCGTGTGAGGGTTTGGAGACCCCAAAAAGAGGATGTTGAAGGGGAAAAATGCTGTGGGAGAGCGAGAGGGTGCTGAGGGGAGGCAGGAGGGCAAAACAAAGGCAGGGAGATGCTGAATTGTGGTGATCCTGGGTGCGAGGAACAGGAGGAGGAGGAGGGGGAGGAGGAGGAGGAAGAGGGCACTGGTTTTTGATGTGCCTGCCCAGCACATCGAGGCAGTTTGCAAAGGCAGGCCCACAGCACCATTCTTCTCCCAGTAAATGAGCGTGGCAGCTGCTTCACCCCCTTACTGGTGCTTAAAATTTTTGCAGCAATAGCAGAGAATTTGAAAGGACATCAGAGGTGGATTTACGGGGCTCCTGGGAAATCAACTGTTTCCTGTTTCAACAGCTTCTTCATCATAACTCGCTTTCTCAGTCACTGAATGATGTTCTGTTAATCTCGGAGCGCAGCGATTCCTGCTGAGCGCCGAGCTGGGCTGAGCCTCCATTTGCCAACCTCAATTTTTTTGTCTCTTCAGCGGAGCAAACTTTGGGCAGAGGTGCTGCTGACCGAGAGGGGAATCGTGCTCCGGTGCATCCTGTGAATAACGCAGATGAAAAACCTCCGGTGAATAATTCATTTTGCCCGCACTCATTCGGAATGAGCCTGCTCAGGGGTGCATCCTGCCCAGCCCGCGGCTCCCTCCGTGCGTGCATTTACACCGCAATGTTGTGATTCGCAGGTGCTTGGACATCAAAGCGGTGGAGCTGCTGCTCCCTGCATGTGTTCCTGGCCATTCTGGGGGATTGCACACGGATAGCCGGGCACTGAGTGCTGTCCCGTAAAACCCGGGGTCTGATTTTCAGGTGAAACACGGCTCACTATTTGTGGCTGTGGTGGCTATCTAGGATTAATACAAATCTAGGATTAATACAAAAAAACCAAATGAGGGCAGATATTTTGGCCTGGCTATAAATTAAAGAGAAATTGTTTTGGGTTATTCCATGCTCAGGTGGCAGTTTTCTGCAAAGATGGGTATCACCAAAAATCAGATTACACCCTCACAGCTTGGCAGTGACATCTGGATTTTGGGTCAGGCAAAGCCTGTGAGCAGGAGGAAGGAGCTGCCTTTAGGGATGGCATTCCTGAGGGGTGTGGGCAGCCCTGGAAGTGCCTGGGCATCACTGAGAACCTGCAGCTCCAGAGAGCTTTGTGAAGGGTGTGGAGTCTCCCTCACCAGATATATTCCAGAACCCTCCGGACACAATCCTGTGCTCTGGGGTGACCCTGCCTGGGCAGGGAGGTGGGAACAGGTGACCCAGTGTGGTCCCTTCCTCCCTGACCCATTCTGTGACTCTGTGAATATTTTGTTCATCTGCACAGAAGGAGCCTGATGGGGTCGGGTTTGTCAGAGAGTTCTGAGGAGCCTCCGAAGTTTCTGTGGGGGTCCAAAGTGCCCATGGCTCTGCTCTGCCTCTGGAACTGGTGCCACCCACACTTAAAACTGCTCCTGGGTGCTGGATTCATCGGTCAGGCTGCTTAACTTGTGGCTCTGGAGGACAGGGTGCCACGCCAGCCAGCCAGCGGGAGTGACGGAATGGCCAAGGCTCCATGGAAGTTCCGGTGGGAATCTGCTCTCAGAGCATTCTCCTGCCTCTGACAGCCAACAAGTTGTGAGGATGCAGCTGCTAATGAGGGCTGGCAGGGCAGGGGTTTATCTTTGCCTGCCCGGGAGTTCCTGCTCTGCAGAGAGAGGTTGATGCTCCCCTGGACTCCTTCTCAGGGGCTTTTCCCTTTCCAGTCCATTACAGGTGCCAGAGCCGATGAGGAGCATGTCTGTCACCGCTGTCCCCAGGGGGAGAATCCTCATCCCTCCCCGTGCTCACACACAACTCTGCTCACACCTTTCAGAGCGTGCTGGGCACCAGGAGAGGGGGAGCTCCCCTGGGAGCTGGATCACAGCTGGATCACATCTTCCCAGCCCTGCCAATCCCTGCCCCACAGCCCCCTCCTGGCACTGCACAGCAGCTCGGGGACAAACCTCTTCCCAAGTGCTCGGTGCTCCAAATAAATCCCTGCCCATCATTTCCTGAGCAGGTCCAAAGAAGGTTTGTGTTGTGAACAGCTCTGCCCCACTGCCTGGGGGGAAAGAGCCACCCCAGTGATGCCTTGAGGGGTTGCCTAGAAACAGAGACCAGACAGGAGTAAGGGAATAAAGGTGGATGTTTATTTGAGAGGTCTTCAAAGGTGCACCCTGGGGAGCCAAAGGCCACATCAAAGATGGACCCCAAGATGGGCCCCGAGATGGACCCTGAGTCACGAGTTCTTCACACTTTTATAGGTTTGGTTCATCTGCAGATCAGCATAAATTTACCAATTAAAACTTTAGCTAATGATGGAATTTTTTCAATTTCTCCCCCTCTCCAGAGGCCCTGGTTTGCACCTTTTGGGCCCAGGACAGCCTGAGTGTCCTTGAACAACAAGCTCAGAGAGGCTTTGTTATGTTTATCTGGCATAAGAGAGCAGCAGCCAACGGGCTCCAAGAAACTCCGGAGTCCCACACCGGGCAGTGCAGGGTTTAAAAATATAAAAGCCAGAACCTCAGGCATCATTCACAAACATTGCCCTGGATCCACCACCCAGGAAGGAAAAATGGAAACAACCCCTGAGAGCCGGGGCCAGTGGGGAGTTATTTTGTGCAGCCACACGTGGGGCACCTGCAGCTCTTTCATTTACAGCAATGCACATTTCTGACCCAGCCGAGGTCAGGCTGCACTTCTGGTGGGAGCTGCTGCTCCCACCTTGCAGCAGAGGAGGGAGAGGAGATCTGCGCAGGGTTTGTCTGCAGTCAGTGGGGCCCTGCCGGGCCGATCCGAGGGGATCTGGGTGGCAAAGTGACCTGGCTGTGGCCACAGGGGTTCTGCAGCAGAGCAGGGATGGGTCGGGGAGGGTTTGCATCCCGAGGCATTGATCTGAACAGCTACAGCAGCAATAACGTGTTTGGATTTCACCGCTAGTGAATCCACGCCTGTTCACTGGTCTGAGCCCCACCTTTCCACTTCCCAGTTTGAGCTGACCTTCTGTGCCTTTGCCAGAGTCCCAGTGTTGCTTTCCAACACCCACTGATGAGGAATAAAGGCAAGACCACCAAAAACACCCATATGTGTGTGTATCTACTTGTTTAAGTATTCTCCCATATCACACTGGCGTGAGCTCCCCTCCCCCTGGCTCCATAATCCCCCCCTTTTTCCCTTCCTGTATCAATTCCAGCTCAGTTTATTACAGTTTTCTGTCTGAAATTCCAAAAATTATTTTTCTAGGGTTAATCCCTAACCCCCAGCAGTACCACTGGGAGAGCTGTATGGCAGGCTTGGAATAGTCACTACTCAGAGGAAGCAGCCTTTTCAAGTCTTTATTTATAATTCCCGGATTGGAGAAGCTGCAGCAACAATTTTAGGGTATAATGCATGACTCTGCTGCAGTTGTGTCTGTCAGACCTGTGCTAATTACTCTGTGTGGGTTTGATGGAGAGCCAAGAATGGGTTGTAGAAAAATGTGTATCACTAAAACTCAGGTCCCCCAAGTCAAAAGTAAAACAAACAGGGAGAGATCATTATCTGAAGCAGAGCCTTGCTTGCTGTGTAGAGGAAAAAAAAAACGTTCCCATGTTTTGTGCTTCTTTTTTCCCCTCCTTTAGATCCAAGTGTTTCTGTCTGTATTTGGAAATACCTTCATTTTGTGCAGTTGGGGCAGACAGAGCATTTATCCTGCTCTATCCCATTTTCCTGCTCTTTGGAAGGTTGCAGCTGGACTCTGTGTGGCCTTCGAAGAGTTGCTTAACCTTCCTGTGCATCAGTTTAGTCATTTGTGAAAGGAATATTATAATAATAGACACCCCTGGGGGCTCTCCCAGATTTCAATAATTAATGGTGCTAAAGCTGTTTGTGAGCCTCAGATTAAAGGTGCTAAATAAAGGCATTCAATTCATATATTTTACTCCAGAAAAAAACAAAGCATCAGCGTGGGAAGTGTCGCATTAAAGCTGGGAGCTGCTGCGAGCCTCGGAGCGGATTTTAATTCCTGTGCTCCCAGTTCGGCACAGCTCTGAAATCCATTTTTAATTTTGCAATGCCCATTTTTTCCCCACAGGTGAGGGGAATCTGAGGAGCTGGTCGAGCCAGGCCCAGGAAGAGCAGTGGCAGAAGAGGAGGATCTGTGCGTGTCCGTGTGTCCATCCCTCTGCACGTGTCACCGCAGCAAGAGCATCCTTGGCACGGGAAAGCCACGGGAATGCGGGAACCGGGACGAAATGCAAATCAATAAATGGAGCAGGAGAGAAACCACAAGCTGTGCATTTCCAGGGAGGTTCTGTGGGATGGATGGAGGCTGCTGAGCATGACCTAATGCCGCAGGAAAAATCAGCAACCACCGACCTCAGCATCCGAGCAGCCCGAATATTGAACCAGAGGTCCTTGAGTAATTGTCCTTTCTTCACTCCGGGGGTGAAAAGGGTACATTAGACATTCACCAGCAGCAAATGGCACCTGACATCTCTTTAAGTGAAAGTCAGCTCGGAATTTTTTTTAATGGCCGAGCATAAATCTTTTAAATTATAAATCAATAAATAGTTAATTCAATAATAGGAATCTTTTAAATATTTAATGAGTCATATGCAGAATGGCTCCATAGCTGGATGTTGATGGAACTGTGTCAAAGGAATTTGAATCAAACTTTTCTAAACTCCCCGTATTAAAATAGTTATTGATTCAAGCATAAACTATGAAGACTTTGGCAAAAGTCGGGGGGGGGCTGGAGGGGCTTGGCATACATTTCCTCATCCAGGAAAACGTGAAGCCAACAGCTTATTTTTAATGATGGATTCTGGGGCTTTTCAGGTTGTATTAATGCTCCCACCACAAAAATGAGAAAGACCCTACGCAGACAAGACTTTGCACGTGCACATTCATTAAAATTCTGTTTTAATGGCAGCTGTGCTCTGAAATAAAAGCCGGGGCAGCCTGGCTCTGGTTAAAGGGCTCTGTAACCAGCAGTGACAGGGGCATGAACCATCCCCGTTGGAAACTGCCCGAAGTTTGTATTTATCCACCAGAATTTTCAAGTGAAAGCCAGTGGGATTTGTCCCTATGGACACCAAACCTGAGTTTGTACCCTTATAATCTGTAGTCAGTGTTCACTTATCAAATACGTGCTGCTGTAACTCAGCACTTCCCTTAATTACCCTTAATTGGAGGCGTTTTGTGCTTAATCCTCAGACCGCATTCCGTGCTCTGTTGTCCCACAGCAGAGGTGGCATCTTCACGTCTCCCACAGCCCCACCTCAGCTTCCCAAACAACAAAAGAGCTCAGTGTTCACCTCCTCGCAGGTCAAATGGGGAGAGGATGGTGCTGAGAACAGCGTGGAGCAGCTGCTCCAGTGGGGAAATGCAAACGGGGAAGGAGGGCACAAAGAGCGGGAAGAAGGAAGGAAGGAAGGAAGAAAGGAAGGAAGGAAGGAAG